>JAHWFP010073330.1:28070-47220 GCA_023313725.1 Lithobius niger | reverse complement strand
CAACAATGGGAACAATGACAAGGGCAACAAAGATAAGGACAAGGACATCAATACTCCCACTCCTAATTCCCAGAGTGGTAAGGTGGAAAACGGTATTTACAAACGGAGTGTGTCTGATGTTGGTTCTGGCAACCACCAACCGTCCTACGCTGCTGCAGCTGGTTCTCAAGAAGGCTTGGGCCATGCGGGTGGTCCTCGAGATGGATATGAAATTGATCAGGCTTCGGATCGGGACCTGGAATGGCTAAAGAAACTGTATCGTTAAGTCTGGCCAATGTTCAGATGAGTCTTTCCCTGATTTTAATTGCCGATCAAAAAGGCAGGGCATTTTTTGTTAGTCATGTCAGAGACGCTTTGGGAGTGTTGGTCAACTTGAAGGACATCACCGGTATTAGTTCCCTCCGAGCCAATAACATTTTTCAAGTGGGCTTCAGGACGAGTGAAGCCAAAGCGAAAGTCAAGATGGCCGGAGACCTCTCTTTGAATGGCTTCAAGACCAGGGTATACGACCTCCATGAGCGTACACTTAGAATTCGTCTCCATTGGCTCCCATTGGAAGTTACGGAAAGAGAGGTTGGTAGTGCGTTAGTTGAGTTTGGATCCCTGACAAGCCATAAATTTGAACTGTTGGCGACGCAAGGGCTACAGCACTGTGCTTCTGGTGTTAGGAGTATCACAATTAAGTTAAGAAGTAATGTCGTAATTGCGGACATCCCAGACATTATAGAGATCAAAGGTGTCCCAACCTTGCTGGCTGTAGCGGACAGGCCACCCAGGTGCCTCCGCTGCTGCTGGTGAGGTCACGTGAGCAAATTCTGCGACAGTGTGTATTGTAAGGTGTGCAGAGGTTACTCTTTGTTTAATGCGCCGTGTCTTCATGTGCAGGAAACGCTGAGAGCTCAATCGAGGACCACTGCTCCCGGTGTGCCTTCCGTCCCAGTACTACCAGTTGTTGCCTCGACTTCCCCAGTTTCTCCACGTCTTCAGGGACCCTCCACATCCCATGCTGGTCAGCAGGAAGTGTCTGTGAGTGTTCTGGCTAGTGCTCCTGTGTATGCACCAGAGAGTGCACCTGTGTCTCAACACAAGGCTCCGGCAGGGGAAATAGTGGCGATGGAACAAGATGGTTGGAGAGTAGTGCGCTCGAAGAGGAGGAAGGACCACGGGAAATCACGTAGCCCGGGGTGTTCGCCTCCGTCGAGTAAGATGGTGGTCTTGGAGAGAAATATATCGGTGGAGACTTCTGTTAGTGAACCTGTTGCCAATAGAAGTAATGGAAGTAGTGCAGTCGGAGCTGGTGGTTGTGGCAGTGCAAGTGATCAGGCGGCTAGTGAAAGTGACGCCATTCCAACCGACAATTCTATGCTCCCCCTAGAGGCAGTAGATAGAGTGCAGGGGGTTAGTGTCCTGGAATCCCCAGTAATTGGAGGTGCGGGTATTGTTAGTGATGTGGGTGAAGTGGTTGGTGAGGTGGTTGCTGATGCGATGGTAGAAGCAGATTTGGTGACAAATACTGGTGCTGTTGATGGTGGTGTTGGTGATCCAGTATTTGACCTGCACACAGTTTTCATTTTTCAGGATGGAAATATGGGCTCCGAAGAGATAGGCTAAATTCAGAATTTGCTCTTGGAATATCAGGGGTGCGGGGTCTAAATTGGAGAGCATTTGGGAGCTGGGTGTAAGAGTGGATGTTCTTGGGCTGCTGGAGTCCAGGCTCCCTGCGGGTATTGCCCCCGTTGTTCAAGGCTATTTAGGGTTGGCTGGCCCAGGGACCTCAGGCGTCAGAGTACTTGTTAGGATGGGGGTGCCTTTTTCCATGTTTCCTCATTATGTCTGCCCTGGTATTGATGCTTGTATCTTTCGGGTATGGTGGGAAAACAAGTGGTTGACGGTCGGCTTTGTTCATGTTGTGGGTCAGGTTTCGGGGCAGAATTGGTATTCTTGGATCGAATCCCTCCCAAAGCCTCTGCTGTTGGGGGGAGACTTTAACGCCCATCACTGGCTGTGGGGTAGTGGTCGCTGTGATGCTAGAGGCACACTGATAGCGAATTCTTTGGATAGCCTCAGTTTAGAGGTAATTCAGGACGGTACTCCAACTTTTGTCAGGATGTATGATGGGATAATTCAGGAGTCTGTACTGGATTTCCTTTTGTGCTCCTCAGAAGTTGGGCACAGGTTTGCGTTTGAGGTCTCCCAGGACCTGAGAGGGAGTGATCATTTCCCTATTGCTCTCTCTCAGGTGTATGCGAATGGAGGCTTTTGCGCCCTGCATGGTAGAGTGAGTTTGCAGCGTCCGGTTGTTGGCTCAGGACAGTTTGGCTCTTGGTTGACACGCTGGGTCCCAAAAAGGGATCTGAGGCATGTCTCTAAACTTGGGGATTCGAATAGGCTTCCACCCCCTTGGTGGACGCCTCTCTGCTCTTTCGCGGTCCGGGACCGTAGGCGGGCTTGGCAGCGGTTTCGTCGGAACCCAACTGGCTTGCGTTGGTATGAATTCGTTGGCGTCTCTGCTGAGTCGAGATTCATTCTTCGCAAAGAAAAGGAGAGTTATGGGGAGCGCCTGTGCGCGAAGGTGTCTAGTGGGCTCCCTCTATCTAAGGTTTGGGCTCTTGTTAGGCCCAATGATACTCGATCAGTGATCTCCTGGGTTTTAGATGAAACTGGTCAGGTTCTTCGTGGAGTGGCCATGGCGGAGGCTTTTAATCGGAACTTCTCCCAGGTCTTTGATGCTCCTAAGGGTCGGCCGCCACCGGAGGTTGTATGGCATGACCCGGTAGGCAATGAGGGGCCTCTCACACTGTTGGAGCTGAACTCAGCTCTAGATAAATGCAGTATTGAGGGGGCTCCAGGCATCGACGGTGTCACCTATAGTCAGTTGCGTCGGCTTCCTCAGTCGGGCCGAGTTGATCTTTTGGGTCTGTTCCAGGGAGTCTTGGATGGGGGCGTCTTGCCCCCCTCCTGGCTTTTCGCCATCCTTTCCCCGGTACTCGGCCGTGGCAAGCCTCGCACGAGTGTCACTAGTTATCGGCCGATTGCTCTTTTGTCCTGTCTCAGGAAACTTTTTGAGAGGATGTTGAACCTCCGTCTCGTCCGGGTGCTTGAGAACTCTGCTCTTTTGTTTGAAGCGCAGTTCGGATTTCGGAGGCGCAGAAGCGCTCAGGATGCCGTGCTGTACCTAGAGTCTGGTATCAGAGAAGCTTGGGTCAGGGGAGAATTTGCGGTGGTAGTCTTTTTGGACATAAAAGCAGCATATGATATGGTTGACGTGGACTGGGTTGGTTATGCGCTGCACGAGTTTGGGGTTAGTAGTAAATTGGCCTCTGCTATACTCGCTCTCTTAGGTCGTCGCCACTTCGCGACTAGAGTAGGGGGTTTCTGGTCGAGTGTAAGTTCCACTAGTCGGGGCCTCCCGCAAGGGAGTTGCCTAAGCCCTACGCTGTTTGCAGTGGCCATGAACAGTGGGCACTAGGGGATTATCATTGTCGGCACCAAAAACGGAGCTTATGATTTTTTCCAGGGGTCCACTCATTGCTGGCTCCCTGAAGGTCGGTAGTGCTGTGGTACAAGCGACTGCGTCCGTGAGGTACCTCGGATTTCGCCTTGACCCCCGTCTAACGTGGCTGGGGGATGCTGTGGCAGTTCGGGAGACCATTGCTAGTCGTGAGAGGGTCTTGAGATCCATTGCTGGTAACCGGCTTGTAGTGCATAGAGCGGCAGTCTCTGCGCTATATCGTTCTTACGTCCGCTCTTGTGCTGATTTCCATCTGCCGCTTTTGGCGGGCTCTAAGCGGGCGATCGGGAGTGTTCAGGTTGCTCTGAATAGGAGTCTGCGTGTGGTTACCGGTTGTTTGCCCTCCACTCCGGTTGCTGCACTCCACATCGAGGCGGGTGAGCGCCCAGCGCATATTCGTGCGCAGGAGCTCCTGTTGGCAGTGTGCCTGAGGGCGGTTGCTCGAGGTGACAAGGATCCCCTGGGGAAGATCTTTCGGGATTACACTACGGTGGGTCCCCTGGCGCGGGAGCAGCTTGGGAACCTGGGTCTGGGAGCGTTGCTGCTCCTGGAGTCTGGGCTTGCAGCGGTCCCAGTGCTTTACAGAGGGTGGCCACACAGCCCATGGCTGTGGTGTCAGGCTGTTCGCAATTGCTGTTTAGTTGGGGATGGGTTAGTGGTTAGGCAGGGTGGAGACATCTGCTGTGATGCTTCTTTTCGGAGGGAGGGCTGGAAGGGGGGAGTTGGAGTCTTTCTAGAGGACCTGCGCCTAGCGTTCAGTTTCTCTGTTCCTTTCCTGCCCTCGGTGTTTGTTGGCGAGTTAGCTGCTATTAGCATTGCCATTGACGTTGGCCTCGACTTGCAGCTTCCGGAGTTCAGAGTATTGTCCGATTCGGGTCTAGTGTAGGTTGTATTCAGCGTGCTCTTTCTGATTTGGAGGAGTCACACCCAATTGTGGTGGAGATTGGTTGGAAACTCTTTGGCGCCTTGCAGTCTGGGGTTGTGGTGGAAGTTCGGTGGGTCCGTGGACACTCCGGACATTTCGGGAATGAGGTGGCAGATGGTTTGGCTCGTAGCGGATGTTTGTCCGGGGTAAACCCAATTTCGCTACCTGTTATCCCCTGTGACCTTCGTCCTGTTCTGATTGCTCGGGCCTCTGAGGCGTGGCAATTGGAATGGGAGGGGGGTGGCATGGGGAGAGGACTGTTTCATTTGCATCCAAGAGTGTCTGACCCTGTGGACCTGGCTTCTTTGTCCAGGCGTGATGCGGGCGTGCTGTCGCGGCTGCGCACTGGACATGTGTTGCTCAATTCCTATGAGCATAAATTGGGATGGAGGGCTTCTTCTCGTTGCGCGTGTAATTCTGGAGACGAGACAGTAGAGCACTTTCTACTCCATTGTCCTCTTTGGGCTGCTTTCCGGCGGTTGCCACTAAGTCAGCCTGGTGTGGATTTGCTTGGTATCATTGGTGTTCGTCCATTTAATGTTGGGGCCTCCCGCACCCTTAGAGCTACCTTGCAGTTCTGCTGCGGCACGGGGAAACGTCTTTAGTCTGTCTCAATCGGAGCTAGTGCCGTCAGCAGGTTTAGGTTAGGGCTTTCGTTTTGAGTGTGTGACAATCTATATCTATATTTAAATCCAAGTTAATTAAGGACCGCTATGTTCACATTGTCAACTTATTTGTGGGGAGTTGTTTAATTTTGTTAAGCTTCTGGATTGAGTATTCAAAATTCGGCACTTTGGTTTCTTTTGGAATTTTCGCTTTCCTCTGTGACTAATTGTTGATTGTGGCCAGTGGGTGTTGTGATTTGTTAGGTTTAAGGTTTTAGTTTTAAGGTATAGGATTGAGTGCATGACTCCCAGGTCTGTAGTACTCAGGTAAATAAATTCAAATTCAAATTCACCTCTTCCTGCTGTGTGCGAATGGTCCACAATTGTTGTGCCACGTAGGAGGCGCGTGGTCCAGTAGTGTTGTCAGTAGGATTACGGCTGGCAATGCTAACAGCCGTCATTCAAGAATGAGGCACGTGCAGCTCGCTAACGGGACGACTGTTGGAGTTGCATTTTGGAAATTACAAACTACAAATACAAACTGCCTATTTAGCCTTACATTTAAATGAAATTACGTAAAGCTACGAAAAGATTAATGGTGAATTAGGCCTATTTAAACAAAATATATTGATAACAAAAGGGTCAAAAATGGTTCCACGTTTGCATTTGCAAAACATCGACATTCGATCAATAGTGTGCTATTAGCTGGTGCTCTACTCAGCAATAGCCCAGCCTAGCGGTAAAAACGAATAGTACGATTCGTACGTAGGTACGATTTCGCCTTGCACGAAATCTTTTATATTAGCCAAAAATTATAGGCGACATGTGGTTGCTGTTTCAAAGCATCACACGTAGCGGGGAAGGAGATGGCTTTTAAGTAAAAATTCTTAAAATTTGTGAATCAAGGAAACCCATGTAAAGTCTGCAAAATTTATTTGAATAAAAAACCAAGAGCGGCACAAGGAGTATGAATGATAAAATTACCAAGCATTTTAGTTCAAGCATGCAGCAACTCGCGTACTACAGCGTTGAAACGGCCTTGCAGCGGGGATGGATAAGGCTGCTTTAAGCCAACGCCGACTGGGGAAGAAATCTCGTGTGTCGCCTCCTGGCTCGTTGCCTGTTTAGGTGCATGCCAGAAAGGCGAACGCTTCTTTAAGCCAAGACCGACTGTGTACAAATCGCATGCTTAACGTCCTGGTTCAATAACAGTACAATCGCGTGCCGGAAAGGGAATGGCTTCTTCAAGCCAAGGCCGACTGGGCTACAAATCGCGTGCCTCGCCTCCTGGCTCATTGGCAGTTTAGGCGCACGCCAGAAAGGGGATGGTTTCTTCAACCTAAGGCCTACTGGATACGAATCGCTTGGTTCGCCTTAAGAAGCGCACGTAGCTCTTGGGCTCTTTAGCTAGCTAGTAATTAGTAACACATTTACAACGTTATTGAGGGTCAGATTTTGCATTGAAAGCAGCTTAGCTGGTAGTAAAATTAAAAACGAGGTAAGTTTACAGTAAAAAAAAAACGAAAAAACCTTAGACATTAGAATAGAATAGAATAAAAAAGAATAGAATAGAATATAGTAGACGGCGCCGAGCCAAGGCTAAAACGATGGCGCTCACCCCCCCCCCCCCCTAAAAAAAGGGGGAAAAACCCAAAGGAAAAACACCTCAAGAACCCTTGTCAAAACGTGCTTTGGAAGAGTTCAGACTGCCACGACGTAAAGTGATAGAGAATTCCAAAGGGGCACGACTCTTTCAGAGAAAAAGCGATGCCTGATGTTTCTCTTAGAATGGTTGCCAAGGAGCCTCAGGTTGTGACCCCTGGTGTTGGAAAGAGCAAGACAGAAAAAAATCAGTAGGCATGCCGTCAATGAGCCCATAAAGAATTTGGAAAGTAAGTATGACGTCTCCACGGCTCTGCTGAGAAACAACCGAAGATAGGTGGAGGTGGTTAAGGCGTTTCTGGTAAGGTAGGTTGCATAGAGATCTACAGAGCTTAGTTAGACGCCGCTGGCAGGCCTCAATGCGGGAAAAGAAAGAGTCATAACAAGGTCTTGCAACTTGGGGACAATACTCAAGAACAGGTCGGAGAAAGATTTTAAAAAGGGTAACAAAAAGTTGAGAGTCAAGGTTAGAGAAAGATTTCAGATTAGAATCAGATTGAATCAGATTCAAGAGAGTCTACACGCGCTCTTAATTAATGGTCGCTGTAAGGGAGGTCTCGTAAACCCAAAGGTCCGGTCCGTTGCGATCTTAAGCTGGACAGATTCAGTAAAATCGATATCTTTCAAAAGAGAAGGCGACGAAACCGAACCGGCATATTCCAGTAAAGATCGAATAGAAGCCTTGAATGTCCAAACGTTGGTCCTAGTATAATTTTCCGATGTAGAATACCACATAAATAATTTTATTACGTACAATTTAAAGTGCTGCAAACCTTGGTATTCACCTAGTTGAAGTTTCCTTAAAACTCTTTCCTCAATCAATCACCGCCTAGTATACATTAAATTTCAGCTTGATTTCGTATTTGTGACGGAAACTGAAGGGTTGGCGAACGGAAAAACAGAACTAAACGCACGATTTTAATGAGTTTCACAACCTTGGAAACAACGTTGGGGAAAGATTCCATCGTAACTAGGACTATATTCTTCCTCCAAACCACCTTCATAAACAAACGTAGTCACGAAATGGAAATTAACACCACGTGTTCGCTGTTTGCCAGGGATGCGACACATAAACATATAATGCCATTTCATGGAAGCCAAAAATTTACGCAACGGTGAAGTGGCTTTGACGATGCGACCAGGAAATCTGCGAAATATCGTTAGAAATATAAAGCGATGCAGCGAAAATAGAAGGCCAGTCTTGTTAAAGTATCCCATTAACAGCGTCTGTTACCAGTGATCAAACCAATCCAACCGGTAAGTATAACACACTAAAACTGTGGATCATTCGGAATTGTTGAAATTTGGAATATCTTTTGTTTTAAGGATGGAATTAAAAACTGGAAGATTCAGGATCAATTACTGCTGAATGAACATTCCAATTACTCATTCAGAATTATTCATAACTTTCGGATTGCGTCTTTCACGATGTCTTTTGTTTCAAGTTTGTAATTAAAAACTCAAAACTCACTGTGCAATGAACATTCTTAATTTTCGGGATATCTTTTGTTTGTTTTAAGGCTTACAAAGAAGTTCAGGTTCAATTACTGTGCAGTGAACATTCCAAGTTTTAAGGCCCATAAATTTCAGAATCAGTTACTGAAATTCCAGTTTAATTATTCTTAATTCTCGAATGAGTCTTTGGTGATGTTGGTAGTGGTTTAAGGTTGTACATGAAACTCAGAAGTTTAAGGATCAGTCGTGCAATGAACATTCCGGTTTAATTATTCTTAATTTCGGATTGAGTCTTTCAGGATATCATTTGTTTTAAGGTTGTGCATACAACCCAAAGAAGTCTCTGACTCAGTACTGTGCAATGAACGTTACGGTTTAATTATTTTTCATTTTCGAATTGACTCTTTCGGGATACCTTTTGGTTTAAGGCCCAGTAGTTTCAGGATTAATCACTACGTTTACATGACCACTTCAAAGCTCTTCAGAGGGATGCGTATTGCTTTACAGACCTAGATCGGCCGTCTGAATCGCATCGTCTTTATTCATGTAAACACTCGCAATCGCATTGAGACGTTGATGAACATCTGGTTAAGATAGCGGACCCAGTTACACGTAATTCGTGCTGGTGCCACTCGAATTTTAGGTAAATAAACTGAAAATACGTGTACATGACTAGGAAGACCTTTGAGACTTGCATACGTTATTTGGGTTAATGCTGACGTGGTTTACACATGCAGGGGGGTAGATAGAGTAGCATGGAACACGCCTACTATTTGCCAAAGGAAAGGCAGGAAGGGTTTTCTGATCGCGCCAGGCCGAATCGCCTTCGCCAGCAGTACGGCTATAATCGCGGTCGTGCGTCTTGTAAACAGGGGCCCTTTTATTTATGCGCATTTCAAAGCGCATCGTTGAAATGTGCTTTCTTGTGGCCATGTAAACGTAGTTTAATTATTCTTAATTTTCGGATTGAAGCTTTCGGGATATTTTTTATTTTCAGTAAAACCCAGAATGTCTTAATTGTCAGTAAAACTCAGAAGGAGCTGGATCAACCTGTGCAATGACCATTGTGCAGGATCAGCGCAGGATCAACTGTGTAATGAACGTTCCAATTCAATTATTTTTAATTTTCGGATTTAGTTTTTCGAAATGATTTAAGGTTGTAAGAATGTAAGGAGAACCTGTAAGATGCAGGATGAGTTACCGTGTATTGAACGTTCCAATTTTGTCATATACCGCAAATCCTCTATATTTGTATACGCCCGAGCTACTGGTTAAAAATAAAGCCAATTTCACCCGGCTACAACTAGAGACCGCCTACTACACAATTTAGAAAGGAGATTTCCTGCATCAGTACATGTAGAACACGTGTATGACATTAAAAAACGGCAAATAATATCACATGAATGCAACGGTGAAAAAGGTTACTTATGGTTTTCCCTTATTTTGATACGTTATCTAATTATGTGACGGACAAGCTCTTTTATAGAATTTTTTTCAAAATCAAGTCATTTTGACCTGGCTACAACTGGCGACGGTCTACAACTGAAGACCAGCTACAACTATAGAGACCGCGGCTACTACTAATTCATGATTGGGAAAACACCCAGCTACAATTAGAAACTGGCATCAATTGAGAATCCGGCTGCAATCAGAGGATTAACAGTATTCTGACTGCGATCTGGCGGCTGCAATTACATGCAGGAATAACGGTATTCTGACTGCGATCCGGCCACAATTACAGGATTAACGGTATTATGACTGCGATCCGGCCACAATTACAGGATTAACGGTATTCTGACTGCGTCTCTGGCACGTTTTTCGAGAAACGATATCGAGAACATTTCAAAGACATACCAACAATTTAAATTACCGGTTAAATTACACTAGTTAAAAATTTCAAATTCAGTTTGGTTTATATATACGAAAAAGACGGGTGTGACAGAAATTAGGAATACTAATTGAATTTAAATTAATCTTGGTGCTCATTGTGACTGAGCAGTTGTCTGAAAAAGTTGATTTTCTTCTGTGACTGGGAAGGGGAAAGACCCACCCTACAGTCTGTACCAACCAGGGTAGTGTGAGAGGCAACCAGCCTCCTTCAGCGGCTGCGGGATTTATTCTGACCTCTTGTAGACTTTATCTCGACCCTTTGTGATAAACGAAAGTTTTCCCCGAGTCGCATCCCTACATTTCCCTCTTCCCTTAATTGACTTTTCAATCTTCTGTACAGCCGAACTGGCTGGGAAGACTACAACGACTTTGACCGGTACCAGATAAAGACAAACGGTTTTCACCATTACATTCAGCATACAAATATTAGTTTAAAAAAAAAAACACGGCAAATTAAACCATCGTTGCTTCCTTATTGCTAATAGACTTTTGTGACGTAACTCAATGAAATAATAACATTTGATCATCGCATTAAGTATTACATGAAGACACGCAACCGGAAAACGAAAGGGTTAACGTTAACGACATCAGCTTCACTTAAAATAGTCTCGACGTCATGTTGCATGGATGGAACAGGCCTATACTCTCGAACCAAACTTTCCGTTAGCTGCTACTTACGAAATTAAAACGGCAGGTAAAAATTAGGCCTAAAAGCTGACAATTACAGCTAAAATCAAAATCTTGACCTAAAAGCTAACACATTTAATCGGCAATTGTGACGCAGGTTACTACTTCTAGATTACATAATGGAGATCGATTACATAATGCAGTGCGTGATACAGGTGTGCGCCTTAACTTTTTCGAAAGTGGCGGAAGTTTAATACAGACGACCGGTTGCGACTAGATAATCGACGCTGCAGCCGCTTTTTTTTTATAACTTTTTAATAATAGTAATTATTGTCATCGTGGCTGCGAGGGACAGAGGGCATGCCAGTTACCTGAAGAAGCTGATCTGTTCGATGAGAGAATATCCCTACCAATCCGTATCGACCAGAGTACTGTGAGAGCCTACCAGCTTCTTTCAATGACTGCCAAGCTCTATCCTGTCCTATTTTGGAAATTATCCCAGACCTCAGCGATGATCAGAAGTTTCCTGGTTCGACCCTGGGTTGGCTACTACTCCTCTTACCATACTTCTTTCTTATTCTAAAGTAAAAAAAAAAAAAGGCGTCTAGCAACGTTCAGGAAAAAAATGGTTTTTTTTTTCTAGTTCTCGTATTCGAATCACCCAACATTCCAGAAATAGATTTTCTAACGATTGCATAATTATTAATTTTTTTATAAATGCAGGAATTTTAAGAGCAGATAGGAAATTTATGTTTTATAAAGACTTTACAGATAGATGTCTTATATGGGGCGTCGGAATTGTATCGACAAGGTGTCACGTTAATTCCGGAATTTTCATAAATCCGGATCCGGAGTTACAGTAACTGCGGTTTCTTAATTTGCTTTAAAAGTGTTTGAAATAACCCGGAATTGTGGTAACACTGAGTTACCCTAACTCTTGATTTTTTCTGAAATGCGAACACCTGCAAGGGAACCGAAATTACTATAAATAACACCTATGCCTCGCTGCGGCTATACATACGGCATCAGAAACCGCAACTATACTATTGTCAAATTAGACAAGAGTTAGGGTAACTCTGTGTTACCACAATTCCGGGTTATTTCAAACACTTTTAAAGCAAATTAAGAAACCGCAGTTACTGTAATTCCGAGTCCCATAGGGGAAATGAGGGGGGGGGGGTTCAGTGTTTAAGAAAACCCCGGAATTAATATGACTCCGTATCGATACAAGTCCACGCCCCTATTATATCCCAGCTTTGGTAGTGTGACGGTAAAGAAACCATACAGAATCCTGCCGTTTGAGTACGGATGTACCTTGCATAGAGCAGCGATAATAACGCCATATTGGTGACGCGTGAGGCTAGCTGCCGGTCGTCGGGTTAGCTGCAAGGGACACTGGAGGTAAAATGTCCAGCCAATGCTGTGTGAGCGGTAGGTCACTCCCCCGACCCCTTCTACGTTTTTTTTTTTCTGGGAATGCAATTTCGTGGGTCTGCACAAAACTTAAAAAGAACATTTGCCGGCCCCCTGCCAGGCCGGCTAAAAATGGTTTCTTTGTGCCTAAAACATAGTTAACCTGATAATTTAGCATTACATTCCTAGAATGTGATGTTCCCCTGGAGGTTTCTTCCGGTGCGCAGGCGCCTGCTTGCATGTCCCTACTGCGCATGTGCGTGACAGTACTCCCTTATAAAAGCGACAGCGTGCCTGCTATCGGCATTCATTTTACTCTCAATATGTCAGGCGGTGACTCGAGAGGGGATGCAGGTCGGGAGTAGGTTAGGTATGTTTTAGGCACAAAGAAACCATTTTTAGCCGGCCTGGCTGGGGGCCGGCAAAAAATTCTTTCTTTGTTGTAAAAACATCTTAGCCTGATAATTTAGCATTATCAGCAAACCTCGTCAAAGTTGGTGGCGGGCACCGTCCTGACGAGCGCCCCGGGATGCAAGCAGGTGTTCCCCCAACAATTTTTGTCTGGAAGAGAAAAAATTGCACTTTAATTCAGAACAGGTGAGAACAAGAACTTGGACCTCTTTCGTAGGGTTTGGTGGCCCTGAAAAGAGCCGTTGTCTTGCTTCCTTCTGGATGGCTTGCTTCCATCTGGGTAGCTTGCATCCATCTTGGGTGGCTTGCTTCCTTCATGGATGGCTTGCTTCTGTGTCTGAGTGCTTAATGGGAGTTTGACCACAGTTCTGGCTGCGATGATTGGTCCCAGCCAGTGTAGTCCTGATTCTTCTCTTGACATGTCCCTCAGGTAGTGGACGGTGAAGGTTGATTGATAAATAAATAGACATGTGTATGATTTTCACTGTTGGCTTAATTTCCAATTTTCCTACGGTTGATTGATGGCGCCATGATGGTGCTGTTAGAATTTCTTCTATTGGAATGGCGTTGTGGTGGGCCCACGAAGTGGAGACAGCTCTTAGTTTGTGAGCCGTCATTCTCATGCTCTCATTCGGGGTTTTCTCATATGCTGCCTCGATTGTTTTCTTAATCCATCTTGATACCATGGCTGCTGATGTTTCGCCAGCTTGGGGATCAACTGGAAGAAAAAGTTGGTTTCTTCCTCGTCGAATGTCCTCATGGCGTGTCCGGGCTAGGTAGAAGCATAGAGCTCTGACTGGACACAAGAGGCACTCAGGTTCGTTTCCTACTAGGGTGGATAGAGCTGGAAAAGTGATTGGTTTCGGGAGTTCCGAAGGTTTTTGTGTTTTGGCTCTGAATGTTGATCTTGGATATAGAGTGACAGAGAAGTTGGGGCCGAAGATGCAGTATGCTGGGTCTGCTGAGAGGGCTTGAATTTCAGAACACCGAAGGCTGGCTGCTAGAGTGAAGAGAAAAACCGTCTTGCGGGTCATGAGATGAAGAGAGGTGTCAAGTAGGGGTTCATATGGCTCACCCATTAGGGACTGGAGGACGAGTGAAAGGTCCCAGTCTGTTGTCGACCTCCTGGTAGTGGGTAGTATGAGCGTAGAAGGGCTGAGATTAGGTAGTCGTCAAGTAGTTTAGTGTTGTTGGCGGCTTTGAAGACGGTGTTTAAAGCAGATCAATAGACCAGGATTGTAGAGCCTTTGAGTTTGTCGATGTTGAACAAGTCTCTGAAGAAGTTTAGAAGGGTGGGAAGAGGTGGGTTGATAGGATTAGC
Source organism: Lithobius niger (assembly GCA_023313725.1). Lineage (NCBI taxonomy): Eukaryota > Metazoa > Arthropoda > Chilopoda > Lithobiomorpha > Lithobiidae > Lithobius > Lithobius niger. The sequence continues at coordinate 33,400 of JAHWFP010073330.1, read as the reverse complement.
TTGTTTTGTGATACACCAACGAATCCATTTAGACTAGTGGCTGTCGTACATCCGGTTAGTGGAATCCCTGGTTGCCTCTGAGGCGATGCGTTCGGCCTCTTCTCGATGAATTCCAGCCTTTTGAGGAGTTTGATGATAGTAGCCACCCGTGTACGTTGAGGTTTGGTACATTCGGGTGTAGTTTTGTTCCTTTCTGTTGGGACAGAAGATCTGGTTGAGGAGGTCGACCTTGGAGTGTCGACTAGAAGGTCTAGAAGGAGCGGGAACCACGCTGCTGATGGCCAGAGGGGGGCTATGAGCAGGAACAAGCTTTGACTTTCCTGGATTTTTTGAAGAACTTGTGGAAGGAGCTTGAAGGGCGGGAAGAGGTAGGCGTATAGGTTGTGCCACGGGAACGTCAGGGCGTCTACTACTACTGCTGTAGGTTGGAGGCCAAAGGCCTGAGACTTCTTGTGTGCCAAGGTGGGCACCCCAGCCGGTTCTCGAAGCATCTGTGAAGATGAGAAGCTCGGGTTGGGGCTCGTGAAGAGGCTGTGTCTTCATGAGGTTGGTGACATCCGACCACCAAAGGAGGGAGTCTAGAGGAAAGTTCGGACTGAAAAGGATTTGCTTGTCCGGGAGGTCCTGATTGAATGCCTGGTTCTCTATGTGGTGGTGGTGAAGTGGTCTTACCATCCATCGGCCGTAGGGAACAAGGTTCGCCATTGCGTCCATCTTCCCAATGAGGGACTTTAGCTCCCGAAGAGAAAAACTTGTTTTCGACCGAAAGAGGCGAGCGTGAAGAAGAAGGTCTTCTATTCGTTCCGGGAAGAGGGCAATTCTTGCTGTGTGGAGGTCGAAAGAAGCTCCCAGGATAGTGAAGACTAGTGCTGGTGTTAGGCGAGATTTTGAGTAGTTCACCCCGAAGCCCAGTCGGTTCAACAGGGAGATGGTCTTGTCTCTGTTTCGTTCCATGAGAGGATCCGGATCGTTGAGGGCCTAGTCGTCCAGATAGGCGTTGGCCTGAATTTCGTTTTGGTGTAGGTTTGCCAATATTGGTTTGAGAACCGTTGTGAAAATTCTGGGGCTGCATTCAACCCGAAGGGAAGACAGCGGGATTCATAGACCTTTTGGTTGTAGATGAACCGAAAGAGGTGCGTGACAGCCGGGTGGAGTGGGACATGGAGGTAAGCGTCTTCCAGGTCGATTCGAGACTGTCCAGTCGTTTTGTTTGAATGAAAGACGGATGGATTTGAGAGTTTCCATTTTGAAATGACTGTTTCGGATGTATCTGTTTAGGGGTTTAATGTTGAATATCAGACGGGAGCCTCCTGACTTCTTTGGTCGGGTGAAGATCGAGCTGTAAAAGCCTGGGCCTGGCTTGTGGCATTCCCTTATGGCGTCTTTCCGCAGGAGTTCTGAAACTTCGAACGAAAGAAGGGGTATTGTTGGAGACGAAAACTCCCACGGCGGGGTTGGAAAGAGCGGTGGTTTCGACAGGAATTTCGGACGAAAGCCGTGTTCGATGACGAAAAGGACTTCCGAGTTCGACGTTAGTTGTAGCCAGGCCGGCAGAAAGTGGCGTAATCTTGCACCGACTGGAAGGCAGAATGGGCGAGAGGCGTCATTGTTGGGTTTTATGAACGCCACTTCTGCCACTTCGGTCTGGAGTGGCGGCTTGCTTCTGCTGCTTGCATTGGCCGGAGCGGGAGCGAGGCTGGTCCGTCCAAAAGGGCTGCGTGTTTCTCGGCTGAAAGTGGGAATCGTTGGGACGCGAAGATTGTGAAGAGGTTGGCGTCTTGTTCCAATCGTCCGGGGGAGGATGGGGATTGGGAAGTCTGTTCTTCTGAAAGGGACGAGATGCCGAAGAATATTGTTTCAGCGCTTAGGCTTCCTAGAGATGTCAAGGTGTAAGGCGAGAGTCGGGATGAGACCCCGAAAAAGCGTGTCCGATTCATGGATCGGCTGGTTGCGGAGACGGTGCATCGTGGAGACGTTTAGGTTGTTGGCGAATGAAAGAGCAATGTCTCGGAGGAGAAGCGTGTTGTTGAAGAGAGCCCTGGTAGCCCAGTTGATTGAGCGGTAAGTGGCAAAACTCGCCTTTTGAAAAAGTTGCGTTATTACGGATGATAGATTGCTTATTTCCTCAGGACTTGCGTCTGATGACATCTTCTTGCACAAGGCGTTGACCGCCGTATTGAGGACGTCAGCTTGTGAGGCAGCATGAAGACTCAGCCGAAGGCACTTGTCATTTTCGTAAAGGACGAAAGTTGGGATGTCAGCTTTCCTAGGGATCGACAGATCGGTGCCGAAGTCCATCTTCACTTCGCTGCCTAAGAATTTGCATTCTGGGTAAGTTGCGAAGTTGTTGGGGTTCGTGGCGCCATCGCCCAGCGTGCGAAAGAGGCTGCTTTCACGGCCCGGGCGAGGTGGTGGTGGGTCCTTGTCGAGTATGAGAGGGTCGCCTTTGCCGAGCAGGGAGCCTTCATTCCGAAGTAGGAAGGTTAACAGCGTGGTGGATTGTCCCAGAATGTTGCGAGGTTTGGTGTCTTTGTCTCTGAGGGCAAAGCCGAAACCCGTTTTCAGCCCACGGTTGATCACAGGAGCGTCAGCCGACTGCGAGGGCTTGTAGAGGAAGCAGTCGGGCACGGTTTCTTCAACAGTTTTCAGAAGCGAGACCAGTGGGAGAGACTGATCGTCAGCGGCATCATCCGGGAAGTAGATTCTTCTGCTGGACGAAAGCGGGACGACAGGCGGCGGGATTACAGCAGTAGCAGAGGGGTCGGCTGCAGGAGAGATTTCCAGACGAGAGAGCGAGGTCGACTTTCGCTTCTTTCATGTGGCAGTGGGAGTCGTAAAGCCTCGTTTGCGGGAGCCATGGCTGGAGATCGAAGTGATCCAGTCTTGCGTCCGGGCATGTCGGGTTGAGGAAGTGCAAGGGGGGGGGGCGCAGCATGGGATTGTCTTGCATCTTTCGGACTGTGTTTTGAACGATGTCACGAACTTCGCAACGGGAGATGCTTCGGCCTTTCATGGAAAAATTGGATGACAAGTCCAAAGGAGAGTTGCGGGTTGGCGAGCGGGAAGCTGCCGTGGCCTGAAGAAGAGATTTCTTGGCTTCACGGTAGACGACTTTCCCCCGTTGAAAGTGAGCTTGCATGGCCGAGATCCATTGGTTAGGCTGGTGGGGTGCGCTGGCCGGGTTGCAAGGGAGAGTCTGAGAAAACGTCGACACTTGTAGGCGGCACTTGGATGAAGGAGGCAGCAGGAATCGAGCCGACGGCGGCGAGGTCGAAGGCGGAGATCCAGCGGTTGCCGAGGGTGAAAGTAGAGGCTTACGGACGAAGGAGAGCATGAGAGGGAGCGGCGAGCAAAGCGGAAGCTGGGGAACTCCGGCGCGAGGTGGCGTGGAGACACCTCTGGAGGAAAATGAATGCCGAAAGCAGGCACGCTGTCGCTTTTATAAGGGAGTTCTGCCACGCACATGCGCAGTAGGGACACGCAGGCAGGCGCCTGCGCACTGGAAGAAACCTCCAGGGGAACATCACATTCGAGAAATGTAATGCTAAATTATCAGGTTAAGATGTTTTGGCAACAAAGAAACAGCTTATTTTATCTGCCATATGAGCCAGTTTAAAATTACAGCCACAAATAAAGGAAGAGTTGCACTGCACCAGTTCTAAGTGTGTGTTGGGAGACAGTATAGACTAAATGAAAAGTAAAACCTTTTGACACGACATCACGTCATACGTGTCATAGCAGGTTGTTTTGTGTGACGTTGAGTGTCATCGTGCAATATCAGTACATTCAGCGATCATAGCTTATCGCTGACGAGTTGTTTGGGCACTGATTGATGACGTAATACTAGCAGAGTTTAGTAACGCACTGGATAATCGAATCGATCTAAAAAAAAACAAGCGGCTACAGCGACTGCCTAGTCGCACCGGTCTTCTGTACAGTTCCTCCACTTCCAATGCTGAGGTGCACACCTCTATCATGCACTACAACAGCTATCTCTATTATACTAATCTAAAAGCAGTAGCCATCACAATTGCCGGTTAAAAATGTGTTAACTTTTAGGACTGTTTTACATTTTAGGCATAATTGTCAGCTTTTAGGCCTAATTTTAACCAGCAGTTTTAATTTCGTAAGTAGCAGCTAACGGAGATATGGATTGTATAGTAAGCCTATTCATTTTTTCAACACGGTGCGTTTTCAGGCAAACAGTTACAGTGTTACAACATAACGCGCAACGTAGCCTATATAGATCAGTGGTAGTAGGGAAGTGACGAGAGAGACGCAGTTGATGAAGCCAACAGCGACTCGTAGCAACTTGACGTTGCCATGGTAACATGATTTTAGCCCTAATTTTCATTTTTTAGGCATAATTTTAAAAATGTAGTTTTAATTTCGTAAGTAGAAGATAGGCCTAATGGAGAATTTAGTTCGACTGTAAGCCTATTCATTCACGTAACAATGCGACGAGACTATTTAAACGAAGCTAAAATCCATTTGTTTTCATTGAGGATTTTAATTTAGGATTTTAATTCGACGATCAAATGTTATTATTTAATTTAGTTACGTCGAAGAAATCTATTGGCTATGAGGAAGTAACGATGTTTTGATTTGCAATGTTATTTAGCTAACTTCTCACACTGAATCTAACGTTGTAAACAATGGTCGTCAATATCTGGTACCGTTGCGAAGTTGAAAAAAGCGACGAATGGACAAAGGAGTTGCAATAGTCTTCTCAACCAGTACGGCTGTACAGAAGACTAAAATGGTGTTGCATGTGCGTAATTCACTTGGAGCTGCAGAAAAAGTTGCCACTAATTTTGTGCTGCACTGGATTTATTTAGGCTCCCAAACGTTCAAACAGTTTAATGCCATCTATTTGTAGACTCCCAAGCGTTAAACCATTACGTAAAACCAAAAAACCCATTGTATTAGAAACATTAGTGCCATCTATTTGTAGCCTCCCAAGTGTCAACCAACTAGTTGAAACCCAAAAAACCTATTGTATTAGAAACATATTAGTGCCATCTATTTGTAGCCTCCCAAGTGTCAACCAACTAGTTGAAACCCAAAAAACCTATTGTATTAGAAACATATTAGTGCCATCTATTTGTAGCCTCCCAAGCGTCAACCAACTAGGTGAAACCCAAAAAACCTATTGTATTAGAAACATATTAGTGCCATCTATTTGTAGCCTCCCAAGTGTCAACCAACTAGTTGAAACCCAAAAAACCTATTGTATTAGAAACATATTAGTGCCATCTATTTGTAGCCTCCCAAGCGTCAACCAACTAGGTAAAACCAAAAAACCTATTGTATTAGAAACATATTAGTGC
>JAHWFP010073330.1:3970-27970 GCA_023313725.1 Lithobius niger | reverse complement strand
AACTAGGTAAAACCAAAAAACCTATTGTATTAGAAACATATTAGTGCAATCTATTTGTAGCCTCCCAAGCGTCAACCAACTAGGTAAAACCAAAAAACCTATTGTATTAGAAACATATTAGTGCAATCTATTTATAGCCTCCCAACTAGGTGAAACAAAACCTATTGTATTAGAAACATATTAGTATACCATCTATTTGTAGCCTCCCAAACATCAACCAAATAGGTGAAACCAAAACATTAAGAATACAACTGTGATCTATGAAGCTTGGCTTTGTATGGTTTAAACGACACGTATTGTTGTTAAAAATTTGCAAGCCAAGGCTCTAGTGTGCAATGGACTGCATTGGTGGGGGCGCCGGGGAATCCTATCCCCCTCCGCCCAAAAAGAAAAGTTTTTTTTTTTTGTATGTGTGTGGCTGTAGGAAGGGTAATTCGTTTAGATTTATTTATGCTCCACATTTTTGGTTTAAATAACGGTATACAGTTTCTGTTACATGCATTCTATTTTTACTTGGCATAGGAGGAAAAAAAACACAGAAAAAACACAACTACAACAACCACAAAAAACGCTGTCTTACACGTATTTTGTGACGAGCCCTGTGGTAATCACTATAGATCCTAGTTTAGGAATTTTTATTGTTGTTAAAAAACAAACTTGACTAACGAGTATGGAATTTGTTGGGTAGTTATTATTTCTGTTGCAAATTTTCAACGACACTTCGTATTGGAATAATTGTTATTGCAGAATTACTGGCGGCGGCACGCCGGGATGGCGGAGTTGGTGAACACTGGAATTGTGCAGTAGTGTGTAGCATTGGTGTGCGTTTGTTGTATTTTTTGTTTAGGGTGGGCGTATGGCTTCGGGCCGAGGCCCCAATAAAATTTATTCCTCCTCTTTCCAGAATAGGAAGCTAACCAGTGACGACGCATGTGGCGTTTGATTTTTGGTCGGTGACACTTACATCTGCTGCCGTCTAGCAGCAGACTTCTCCCCGGTCGCGCATAGAACTGTTGCCGACGTGACCGTTCCGTTCAGTGACTTGATATACAACAAACGCAGTTATTTTTACTCCTGTTGTCGGGTGGACTTTATTTTGGCCACATTGTAGGAGAAGGTATCATTTAGAGCTGAAAACAATGGTGACCATTAAAACAGTTTTTTTTTTCAAAATGGCGTCCGGCTTCAAATTTGAAATTTAAAGTTCCTTTAGCGTGTAACACATCGTTTGGCACCTTGGGCACGACCGTGACCTTCTAAGCAATATCAGCTTGAAATTGGCGGCCACTTTAAATGATTAAATGGTTATGTTAATTTATTAAATTATTTCCGTATTCAGTGTTGTAAAATGGCCCCTACTTCCAATCTGACACTATTTAGATGGTTACCATCATCGTGTTCAGGGGTGCCGAATTAGTGTGGGCTGATTGAGGAGCTTTAAATTTCAACTTTGAAAACCGGACGCGATTTTGGGGGAAAAAAAACTTTGAACACTTTACTGCTCTCAGTCTGACACATTTTTGAAGGTGGCCAGCACTAAAAACATAATTAGAAATGACACCTTCCTCAATAATTCTCCAGTATCAAAGTTGGAGAAAATCTGACTCCTATTTCAAAGCAGCCGTCAGTTAACAAATACAGGGTGATTCATATAAAGTACTGAAAAATAGGCCTATAAGATGTAGGCCTATGAAATGCAGGCCTATAAAATGTAGGCCTATAATTATAAACCTGATAAAATGATGATGTTCACACGATTACTCCAAGTTTTATACTGTGCACCTAAGGCAGTGGAAAGCCCATCATAAATTAATAGGGTTCCTGCCCCCCTCCCCCCCCCCAAAGGAAATAAAATGTGCTCAACAGGTATAGCACGGCCCCTACTGTACCCAAGCTACAAGCCTAGTGAGCTCATCTAATAGCCTACCTCATTAACTTTGTGTAACAGCTTATTGATTTTGAAACCAGGATTTGGACCCCGTAACCGAAAAGGTTTGAAATTCGTTGATATCTCCAACCGTATTCACGTATTGCAGTGCATTTGGGTTGTCAAACCAAAACCTTGCAAACCTCTAAACAATTTAATCAAATTTAATTAATTTCCTGAACTAAGGGTTTGGACCGGTAATACAGGTGTTATGAAGTGCGATGATATTTTCAACCGTATTCATGTCTTACAGTGCATTTGGATTGCCAAGCCGAAAACCTTGCAAACTCTAAACAATTTAATAAAATTTAATGAATTTCCTGAACTCAGGGTTTGAACCCGTAACTGAAACGTTGTGAAATGCTGTGATATTTTCAACCATATTCATGTATTGCAGTGCATTTGGATTGCCAAACCGAAAACCTTACAAACCTCTAAACAATTTAGTGAAATCTAATGAATATCCTGAACTCAGTCAGGGTTTAAACCCGTAACTAAAAAAGTTTGAAATACGTTGATATTTTCAACCGTATTTTCAACCGAATTTTCAACCGGATTTTCAACCGGATTGAACCGGATTTTCAACCGGGTTTAAGATGGGCAAGCGGCACTTCCTCATCGATGGATGGCTGAATCTCGTCATGGAGCAGCTGTGAATACCGCAACGGTGACAACACAAATCCGCACCACACATTCATGCTGGGATTATGTTGGTGGTGTCCCTCAATTGTGTAATATGGGTTTGTGATGCTATATTTAGGTAATACGTGTAATGAAATATGGGCCTCGTCAGTCATTGCCAGACGGTGTAGAAATGTAGCATCACCATCAATGGTTTCAACAGCCCACGGTGCTAATTGTAACCTTCTTTAGTCCTTCTCATCAAGGTGTTGTGGAGTGACGGGTTTGTACCCCTGTTCCTTAAGGATTCTATGGATGGCTGTTTGGTTGGTATTAAGATGCTGGGCAAGGTCTCGTTGTGATGTTCGAGGGGTTGCTTCGATAGACTCAATTACGGCAAGCGTACTTTCTTCATCTGAAGCCGAACGTGGACGACCACATGCTCCCCAGTCGTCTGCCACAGACCCTGTTGCCTTAAAATTCCGCAACAAATTATTGACTGTGTTGTAACATGGCCTATCTCTATCTGGATGGCAGGCGTGAAATTGGTCAATAACTGCTGCAATGGTTTAGAAGTTAGCTCCTTCCATGCCACAAAGCAGGACTAGTTCAATCCTCTCCTGAATAGTGTACTTCGGGAACCTATCTCACAGGTCTATACATTCCAATCTAACGTTCAACTTCTTCATTCAAAGAAGATGACTGCGACGGAATTGTAATACTACACATGACCTGACAAGACACAGTTTGCTACAACACAATTACAAAACGTCCCTGTAAACTGCAGTTGGAGATTCGCACAAGTAATTCAAGGGATGCACATAGCAAGCCTTTATTAGATTGAACAAAGGTTTTTGTTTCATGTGCTAATAAAGTTAGGACCCAGCCCTATAGTATAGGCCTACATTTTATAGCCCTACAACTTATAAGCCTACATTTTATAGGAATATAGGACTATATTCATAGGCCTATTTTTCAGTACTTTATGAATTACCCTGTATGTTGAAAAACAGGATTGTTTTCAGCATTCACTTATTTAGAAATGATGCCTCCGTCAACAATGCCGGCAAATTGAAACTTTGGAAAAAAATGTTTTTAAAATGGCCGCATTTTGAATTGTAAGAGAAATTTGTTTGTGGTCCCCTTCTAAAACCGATCCCTCCTGTAATGTACCTGCATAACAAAGTGCTCTTTGTAGCACATGTGGTAGAAGAGATATATTAAAATAATAACTGTTATTATTTTAGTATATCTCTTCTATACCACACGTGCTACAAAGAGAATTTTGCATCGTCAGGGTGTACTTCTTGCAGCCTACATACTCCACGTACGTATATTTAATCGTATATACGTATATATATATATATATAATTTTTTTTTTTTTAGGGTACAACGGATACTCTTCGATGATGCGTCGGTCTATTCAATCTGTCTTCTTGGCTGTGTGTCTTTGGCTATTATTAGCCAATCTGTCCGAGAGCAAACCCCCTAGCCGAGCTTATCAAGTTAAAGACTTCGTGTGCAAGAATGATAGACCACCTAAAGGCTACGTAGGAGGCAGAACATTCGAAAACAAAAAAAGTGACTTACCGGTAAATAGAGAGTATAAGGAATGGGACATTTATGAAGAAGTCCCCGGTAAGCGAGGAAAAGAACGAATTGTTACTACCGGAAGCGGCGGGAAAAACTGTATTGCCTATTACACCAAGGACCACTACATAACTTTTGAACTGATGTAAATTTGTGTAAAGGAATTTGTAAATTAATTATTTATTGGTAAATAAAATGACTTACCATTTTGAATATTGAAAAAAGTTACGTTTCTTTTTTTTCAAAGTAGCTCAGTTACCTCAATGGGTTATGGTACGTTTTTATGACTTCAGGGTCTTTTCAGGTTTTTTTTTTACATTCTACGCTGTTGTAACATTCAACATAGCTGACATATTTCAAGAACGTTTGGGACGAATTCTGATGTCGCAAATTTTGATTTCCACTTTAAAAAGAATTTAATCTTTACCAGCTGCTACGTAGAGAGGTAGGAGGGGATGCACAGACAGTACTCTAATCAGCTGTGGTAAAAAAAAAAGTACCGAACTGGATAAAAATAAAAACATCTTAATAAAGGATTTAACTTTGAAAAATTGCTACAATAATATGCCTTTTTTTAAACACTTTTAAATACAAAAAGAACAACTGAAATCCTTCGCTTAAATCATCCTCATCTATATCATTCATAAAAAAAGTCAGTATGTGAAGAGCAATAAGTAACCACCTCGAACGAAGCAAGACGACGCCAACAGAGGGAGCCAATGGAGCGATGTGGCTAATCCTACATCATTAAAAACCTTCAGTGTGTTTATTTCTTTATTTATTTTGTGTGTCCTACAACTCCTCTCGAAATAGTTGCGTTAAAATTGGAGAAAGTTGTCGGAAGAAAGGAAATTAGACGTATTTTGAAATTGTAATTTGGGTCCTAAATGTCCCATATTAGCGAAAAATGACCACGTGCAACAATTTGCAAAAATCACCCAACAAATTCTGACGTCACGACTGTTGACCACATTTTTTTTCCGTGGAAGCCTCGAACTTTTCGGAAACATCCATCGACCAATGGTATGGCGGAAACAGACCAACAAGAAGCACGTCAATAACTTGCTGTTGTCATAGCAATCACGAGGATCAAGTTTCGAAATGGATCCCACTTTGCCCGGCAGCATTGAAGAAGGACTAGAATATTCATTCTTTGCACGGAGGCAAATGAAAAAGTTCGAGTGTTCGGTAAGGTAAAGAATATTGTCGATTATGTAGTAGTAATCAGTAACAAACGAAATATTGCGTCATATTATTTTGTTATCTGTTTTAAAGTTAGAGTGTTTCATCTAGCCAGTGTAGCTTAATGGCTAATATGTCAACCGACTAACGTGAAGGTTGTCAGTTCGAATCCAGTGCAAGCTGTGAAAATGGATTACTAGTTTAATGACAAGTAGGAGACAACGTGTGCATTACGCAGGTGTAACTTAAGAATTAATAACATACACATTATCTTCGTAATGGTAACAAATTCTTTCATCAGTAAATAAATAATTTTGATTTTATATATTTATTTTATTTTTCTTAAAAGAAGAAAATAAACAGAGAAATTAACAATCTTCCTTGCATTTTCAGTACAAAGTTTACTTCATTTACTCCAACCATCTACGTCATAAAAAACGTATGATGTTCATGCGTGAGTCTACCTCTACTCCTCTTGAACCAAGGCACCTACAAAGATTGGAGTAGGACCAAATGAAAGATAATTAAATTGCGCTTCCGTTAGGTTTATTTTGGTCGCTGTAACTTGATTTTATGACCGCGAAAAAAAACAGCAAAAATACCGTCAACATTTTTTTGACCCTCATGACGTTTGTTCATAAATTTTATTATGCCTGAACCAACTTTGACCTTCCAAAGTAAACTTTTCCTGATAAAACTATGACGTCTTGTTTTCCATCAGTAGAAAGTAACAGAAACACGAATGTACAAAGTACGAATGTAGAAATAAACTTTCTTGCCAAAAAAATAGCTTAGGACGACATATTTTGCACCATACTATATCATTATAAAACTTAAAATTGGTTTTACTTCAAGTGACTGATGCACGGAAAAAGGCAGACCTGTAGGGTTTAAAAGGTTGTCAAACATTCCGTTTTTGAAACACGGAAGGACGTGGATTGAGCGAGCAAAGTGAGCAACTTCCACGTAAACTAAACTTTGTCAGTAAGTTTCTCGCTTCTGTCGCAATCTTTTCATTTGCTCTGAACTTCGTATGGGCTTACTTCTGGAGGAGCAGACGAACAAACGTGCAAACAAACAAAACAAATCGTATGTTTTGAATGATGTAGATGAAATACAGGCATGCTGAGGAATGTGATGTACGAACTGTATAATTAGTTTGCATCGAAATAATCAGTATATCGATTTTGTCAAGCTTTTGGATTCAAAAAAATTACATGAAGCATGGATCGACACCACTGGAGTGAGCGAAGCGAATGACATGGCTAGTATTTATATAATTTAATAGTCAACCTACGGTGAGTACATCACACTTCTCTGGAACGGTTTTGGGAGATATATTTTTTAACTAGATAGCCCCAAATTAAAAGCATTCGAGGTTGGGATGGAATACCTGCACGAAAAGAAACGAACGAGTAGGCCAAAGAATAACGAAGTGCAGTAAACAACTACATTCCATATAAATACAGCGAAGAAATGCAGCTGGCTCAAGTTACATTGATTCAGTCACGTTTCTGAGGAAAGGTTTGCGCTGATTGGTGTGAGAAATTAACATTTATAGACGGAAACAGCACTTTTTCTTAAGTACAATTAGTAAGTATCAGACTCCGTAAGTATCAGATTCCGTACTGAAAATGGCCGACCGTTGATCAACAGGTAGATACAGAATTCTAACATTCAAGTCTGGGATGACATTAATACAGAAATGTCATATTTTTTATAGGCCATATCGCTTGTTTTATGAACTGAAGGTGCACACCCTGCTCATTTCCTTGATCTTTTTTTGGCGTGGAACATCCGTCAGCGGTCCGAATTGCCTCGAGCAAGAAAATAAAAAGTGAAACAAAGAAACCTCCTCGCTGTTTTCCGTACAAGGTTACTTCATTAACGTAAATATAATATTCAATTTACGTGAATACATCGCGTTCCTGAAGAACGGTTTTGAGATTACGTTATTACTACAGATAATCTATAATCTACAGATATTACTATAATCTATAGCTAGTCTATATTACTACAGATATTATTATAGGTAGCCCCAAATTTAAAGTATTCGAGATTGGGACAGAATCGCTAAACGAATAGAAACAAACGCTGAAACGAGAGGCCATTTAGCAATGAAAATGTGCAGCAAAGATAGAATGCAGCTGGCTCAACTGACATTCACGTTTCTGAAAAAAGGTTTGCGCTATTAAGTGATCGAAGCGAGTGAAAATCAGCGTTTGTCATCGGAAACAGATTGTTTTTGCTAAATACAGTTAGTAGACTAAAAATTTATTCAATAGTGGAAATAGCCGGATTTCTACGTCGGATACAAGGTCATTGGCCCCAGTTAAAAAGATCTAACAGGTAGACACAGAATGCTGCATTACAACTCTGGGATGACATTAATACAGGAACAATACTATTTATAGGCCAAATAGTTTATGCGCTAAAGCATTAGGAAAAGTGAAAACTGCATTCTTATCAGTTGCTTGATCTTTCTGGTACTACATTGGTCAATGGCAATGGACCCCTTTGCAAATGAAAAATGCTGCAACGAGAAAGAAGAGAATATTCATTCTTAGCATGTTGAAAAAAGCTGAGCATTTGGCAAGGCGCAGGGAATTGTCGTTTACATAGTAACAATCAGTAAAAAATGTAATATTGCGTCATATTATTTTATTGTTAAACTTGGCATGTTTCATCGAGTCATTATAGCCTGATGGCTAAGGCATCTATCTACATGCTAATGTGAAGATTGTGCATTCGAATCCCGTCACGTTCAATCTGCGAAAATGAGTTAATAGTTTAAACAGGTAGGCGGTATAGTTTACACTAGGCAGGTATAACTAGAGGTGCTGTCTAAGTACTGCAGCATTGCACTAGGTCTCTCAGATGCTTATGTAATTAACATCATAGTTCCCCTAGCCCTATTATGTGAGACAGAAGGACGGCTGAAGTTTTTAAGTCCCGAAGGGACTGGGAAACATTTGAATCCGAATTTAATTTGGAACTTGAAAGGCAAATTATGAGGATGATTTAAGGCATTAGCTTGAACAAATGACCCAAGCAGCGGATTGAACTTTTTCAAGTTACACGCAAGCAGTGTGTAGATATTTTACTGACAAAATTAGGCACATAATGGCAAATATGCATCCTGACTACAGGCAACGTCTCCAGGGTCGTCGGCAATCAAGGGAATTGGTGAACAAAGGGGCAGAAGTCAGTCAGTTCTCGTTAGCACAAAGAATGTACTGACCACCTCCGACCTGACCATGTCTGTAGAGCCGCATCTTGCCTGGCCTAGCTATGTTGAAGTAACCAATGAGCATGGAGCTTTACAAGGAGGCCAACATTCTAGAAACGAGGCAGGGCTTTGGCCAGCAAGGGGACAACACCATCATTTTCAGTTGTGCAACCGATACCTATGGCTGCACTCGACCAGAGAAAGTTTCAAGCCAGTAAGTGCAAGGTCCTGAGTAGCACTGGAAAAACAAATGTGCAACGGTGCAAAAAGCAGCAAAGGTACACTAAAAACGGCAAAGGTACAAAAAGCCAGTGCTACAAAGGAGGCTGATCAACAGCCTAAAAAGGAAAAGCATGGCTGGTGAAAGTGGTCAAAGTTTACGTAAGGTAAGCCAAGACAAGCTTGGATCAGGCCGTCGGTTGCCCCTAACCGTGAGGTTAGATGGTGATCGCTATTGGTGGTCACTACCGAACCGTTCTCGTAGTCGTCTAAATGAAGTCAGGCCTACGTAAACACAAATGCAGTGTGAATGTGTGAGCGTAGTTTCTTGTGATCGTAGGTCCTTGAAAAGAGGCATGCAGGAAGCAGATAGGTGTAGGATAAAGAAGACACCTTTAGCTTGCATGAAATTTTGGGTTAGGTGGACGTTGTGTACTAATATGGAGAGGTAACCAGTCTGGATTGTTCCCTGGACTTGGGGAGATCAAAGGTTATAAAGTGAAAGAGCATGAAATAGTGCAGGAATTGTTGTGGAAATTTCATGTTGGCGGCTGGAACTATTCAAAGTGATAGGTACATGACATGAGAGCAGTGATCACGTGGCCCTGTGGTTACTCTGCTTAACAAACTTTTCTAATACTGGAAAATGAAGCTGTTAGTGCGATTCTAGCTGGGTGTTTAAGCAAATTTAAGCATGTTTTGAGATCTAAATGAGGCACCACACATCCCTATTACACAGGTTCGAAATCGAGCCAGGTACACACCCAATATGTTTGTCTCATCGACCGGTAAATAAAGAGACAAGAGTTATCATTGAGGCACAGATGCTTAAATGGATCAGGGAACTGAACAGGGATCAGTTTCCACAGGGAGCTTACCTTGTCTTTGTTTTCCACCTTACAGTCAACTAGCAGTACTGGATTTTTGAGTTCATCCTCGTACATTCTGGAGATTGCATCTGCCACTTGGTTTTGTGAACCCTTCTTATTACGGATCTCGAAATCAATTCCCAGCCTCTGCCCTCCAATCAGCGCTTTTCCAGGTCGTAACTCGGTTTAACCATGTTAATGACCATCTTCTGCATTTTTTGGCTTCTTAGGACAATTAGTGGATCTGTGTACTTGTTCTTGACATGTCCAGCAAGTCCCATAGAAAGGTTTGCATTCTTTCCATGGTTGCTGCTGTTCATTCTCCTTTGTAGCACTGGCTTTCTGTGCATTTGCAGCTTTGGGGGCTGCACCTGCATTTCCAGTGTTACCAGTGTTCCCACTGTTACTTGCGGTACCATGTGACTGATACTTACCGGCTCGATTCCCTCTCGGATCGAGTGCTTCCATAGTCACTGAATGTACCTTCCCTGAGTACACCTGTGTTGTTCTTTTGTTGGCTTACTGGTCAGCTCGAAGCATTGCTTCACTCCTGGAAGGTTGGCTTCCCTGTGCTGCTTCCCTGTTTGGCCATGCCAAACGGGGTTCCACAGACAAGGACGGGTCGGATGGAGGCTTATACGTTCTCCGAGATAACTGGAACTGGCTCACCTTCGCCCATTCCCTCACCAATCCCAGCAGGGAGCTGAACCGGCGACCCTGGAGATGTTGTCTGTAGTCAGGGTGCAGATTTTTCATTACATGGCTTATTTTCTCGTGCTGAGAACAACTGGGCCATAAACGGTTGAAATAGCCACACACTGACTGCGTATAACTGGAGAAAGGATCATCTGGTGCCTGAGTTCTTTGCTCTAACTCTAGTTAGGGCTTTCATACTTTAACTTAAAGTCTGATTCGAAGGTTTCCCTGTCGTTAAAAGGACCAAAAACCCTCAACCGTTGCTCTGCCTCACCCTGCATGGCAAGTCGGACCAATGATTTTAACACATACGTTTCTGAGAGTTTTAGTGCAATGCTGTACTTATACAGCACCTCCAGAAACTGTGACAGCAATTTTTCATCACCATGACCTGCATACACAGGCATGGCGATTTTCGGAGGTTTTACACTAAATCCCACGTAAAGATTTCGCTCAAATCGCTGACCTGAAAATCGTCCCTACGTTCCCAGTTGTAATCCATGGTTGTGCAGTCAGGGCCAGTCCAGCTGGGCAAATTCCTATGCACAGCTGTTCTGTCCCTTGGAGGCTACATACTGTCTTCACATGGAGCCTCACGATAATGCCACATGTCGACTTCCGGTTCATGCTCAACCAGATGACTCTTATTTTCTACCACCACACGTATGCGTATTCACTCGGTCCGTGTGGACTCGTGAATAGCGCTGATGAGGATGCCGTGTACTGTCGTCAACTTCAACAGCACGGTTTGGCCATCTGTTGGATGCGACAGGTGTAGAGCGGGAAGACCTATATCTGTTCTTATCGTGTTGTCAAACACGATCAAGTTGGGCATTGACTTTCCCTCCATTTCCAATTCTAGTTCTTAAGCAGTCTAACTGCTTAAACACTCTTTCCCGAAAATCATCTTGCATCGGGCGAATATTTGTCCAATTTTGATGATCAGCGAAACTAACAGTAGTTTCTCGCTGCTCATCTGCATCTGCACGATATAATTGGATAGGTGACACACTTCTTTCACTTCCAGAAAATTCTGGCTACCAAATATCATCATCCTCTCCCCAAGAATCGTCCAGATCCTCACCAAGATCTTGAACTAAGGGAGCGTTTGTGCACTCCCCAGCTCGCGTCCTTTTTGATTCGTTTCCTAGGCCAGGAGTTTGCATTACTGAAAGCCGTGATCTTGCTGGTAAGGGAATGTTTATGTGCTACAGATGGCTAACAAACATGTTTTCGTATGAAGAAAAAAAATTCCAACTTTACGTCCTTTTTTTTTGCTCGAAGTCGTTTTTTGATTTAGGTGTTTTTTATTTACCTTGTTCAATTTAACTCCAATCCTAAATGCGGCAAATAGTTACTGCCACTTAGAAATTCTTAAGTCTACTAGGTCGTCTGAAGCTTTCAATTAATGAGTACTCAGTTAGCTCATCAACGGCTTCTAAACTTTCAACTTTAACAAGAAAGAGCGCTGCTTCACTGTAATAGAGCTTACAATTATTTATTCGGACTTGGTTTTATTTTCCTTCACTAAATAATAACTGCGTTTTTCGTTTCTCAGCAGAAACTGGGGTTTTTATTTCAGTCTTTGTTTTTCAGTCCGGCAGAAAAAAAAACCACCGTTTTTACACACTGGCAAATTCTAAAAATTGTCTCCCATATTTTACGCTATTTTTTTTTTCAGTGTTTAGTTTTTTCAGTTAACAGATGCAAACCTATTTACGTTGCCTTTTGGACTTAAAGTGTGTGTCAGGCTGCCTGAGCGGGGAATCGAACCCAGAACCTTTGAAACCAAAGGCCGAGGTCCTACCACAAATAAATAGGCCACAGATTGCCCCCCAAAATTGGTTCACTCATAATCAGAATTTTTGCACAATCAGAAGCACCGAAGTGTCGGATTCAAATCCTGAGGACAAGGCCCACAAAATATATGAGGTGCTAAGGGAGTGGACGATAAGTTTCGAGTCGAGCCCAATTCTTATTCACTCTTTACTCCGTAGCTAGGGATGGAAATTGCACACATAGCATCACATATTAGGCATCGGTATCAAGTTTTCTCCTCGAACCGACCCTTGGTTTAGCTACAGAGAGACAACTTGCAGGTTGCTACTCCAAACACCAACTAACTCGATCCTGTCGAACTGGGCGTCTTCCAGAACAGTGGGTTCTCGCCTGAGACTTTACATCACGTGACAGGCTAACAGGTGCGAGCTGGTTTCAACTGGTTGAGTAGATGAGCCAGCTCGTTACCCGGCTGTTGGCGCTCTTCCAACTCCCGCATTTGGGTAGTTATTGGAAGAGAGCACAAGCTTCACATGTAACTGCAAGGCGCACCGCGCAGTTTCACTGCGTATGCATCCTGCTATGTGTAGCCTATTCCGCTCTTTTGAACATATGTAAATTAATTATTTATTGCTAATTAAATTATTTTGAAGATTGAACGGCCACGTTTCTTTTTTTCTTCCAAATAGCCCAGTTATCACACAGGTTTCACACTTCAGGGTCGGTTTTGAATTTGTTGAGATTCTCTGGTGTAACATTCAAAATAGTTGATATAATTTGAAGTATGTTTGGCTAAAAAAAAAACAATTGACATAAGATAAATCCTTGCCACTAGATGCCAGTTTTAGCAACGTTTCTTAACCTAACTGCAGTGTAAATGACTGTTATTCATGTATTAATGCTTTAATATTAAAGGTCTATCTATTATTTCAGCAATTTTTCCAAGTTAAATATAAATTAATATAAAATTAATATTATATTAGTATAATATAAATTATTTAACTTCGAAAAAAATTGCTACAATAATAGATAGACCTTTAATTTTTAAATAAAAAAGTATAATTAAATAAAAATCCATAAAAGCAAATTGCATGAATTGCATAAAAGCATTTATACATAAATAACAGTAATTGAAACAGCAGTTAGGTTAACACTTTGCTAAAAATGGCATCTAGTGGCGAGAAATTACTATAATTGGTAAGGCTCAAATTAATTAGTAGGATACGCAATGGATTCTAAGTGTTCTCTTTGTATTTACGAGGGTGAACGAATTCGCTACGTTTCAGCCAATCAAAGTAGTGATATCAGAACAAAAAGGGCTGCCACCTATTGCTAAAAGGTGCACCAACCTTAACCGCAAAGTATTCCCCCTTAGAAAGTAGATATCTCCCCCCCCCCCCTCCTCCTCCCCTACGAACATCAGTGAAGCTAATCCCACAGACTATTAGACCAAATAGCAATGGTCAAGTTGTTTTTTATGTAACGTCTGAAGTAATAGTCGGTGCGAGCTTGTTGGGGAACACTTTTCGCCGAGGGTTGCTACTTGGTGGCAGCCATTTTTGATTTGATATCACTACTTTGATTCGCCGAAACTTGGCGAATTCTTTCATAGTCGTAGGTTTTGTTTTTGATATCACTTGTTTTATTTTTTTTTATGCTGTTTTTGCCAATTCCTAGTTAGTTTTTTTTTAATTGATCGTGCGTGCTTTTTTTTTATGCCAAAAAAAAAAGCAGATTAACAGCTTTTGCCTCAGGGGTCAGTCCGTTTCGCCAAATCGCGTTTCGCCAAATATCGTTTACGAAATTTTAGGCATACGAAACATTAAAACATTTAACACAAACATTTATAACATGATAATTGTCAGACATTTACAGACAAACACCCGTTTTGCAGAATCCCATTTTGCAAAATAATTTGTTTCAAATTACGTGCCTGGCTCGCGCCGCCGCGCTCGCTGCGGCTGAACACATAACATCAGAAACCACAGCTAATCAAAAATTACTTCCAATTAGGCATGCCTCTAACTTTTCAACGTTAAATTTTTAAAGAAAATTTTGATTCTCAGAAACGGGATTCTTCAAAACGGGAATTCCCGTTTTGAAAAGGTTAACCATCACATGTATAACAAACTTCTTAAAAGAGAACCTTGGCATTGACGTAATGACGCCTAAGCATTCTAAGCAATATTTAAAGCACACGTTTTTCCGCCTGTATTGTCAGTTTTCAAAACGCTAATAAATCAACTGGGCTTATTCTACTACTACTACTGCTTGTCTCTGTTAAATGTTTAAGCCCCATTACGTAAAAAAAAAGGTATTAAATTTCGTGTACGTAACATTTTGTCAAATTCGTTTTGGCGAAATGGGATTTGGCGAAACGGGAGTTCACCGATTCAACGCATTGCCTGAACAGGAAGTAACTTTTCCTTCTCTCTTGTTTTTATTAGAGCACACAGACGCGAAGTCATGCACTCTGTAAAATTACAACTAAATTATGTGGTAGACCACACATGCTTAAAGAGTGTTACTGACAATAGGGGACGAATTTTTGGATGACAGGTGGCGTGTTCCTAACGTTCGTAGAAATAGCATTACAAATGATTGCAATCTTTGCCGTTCGCTCCTGTCGTAAAGTAAAACCGTAAAAGACAGTATCTACTGCCAAATATGAAAAAATAAAAAATTTCCTATAGACCCGTCGCATAAAATATTTTACCTCGATAGCAGAAGTCTTTATTAATGCTCCTTCCGTTGCTTAAAAATCAACGATCTTTACACTTTTTTTTTTCACCTAGTAGGTGACGCATTTTAAAATTAACAGTGTAAATCATATTCCATACGTTCTAGTAAAATAAATGTATTATTACGGTAATTTCTTACGGTAACTGCACGAATAACAACGCTGCCCGATTTCTGAAGATACTTCACAACGATGTCTTCCCTCGACAGATTACAATAGGTTTCTTTTCCATCGAGACATTTATTATTTTATTTATTTTCATTTTATTTATTGTCATTTTATTATTATTATTATATTATTATTATATTATTAATTATTATTATTTAGTGAAACACAAATTTGGTGTAACATCAACATCAGCATACGTCTTCAACATGCAGGGTTATTACGGGACCTTGAAATCTGGAAAAGGTCTTGAATTCGGGAAAAATAAAGTTCAGAAAGACTGAAAATACCCTAAAAAAATGCTGTTGGCTTGAAATTGCTTAAACTTGCTTCAATTGCATAGAAAAAAAAACGTGCCCAGTTGATTTGCTATGGAATAGCACCACATTTCAAATGCTTTTTGCTTCAGGTTGTGAAAAGAAAATTACGTGTTTGCTAAGTAAAGGCCGACATCTAAAAGAAATTCTGTAAATAAGTTTAGAGTTAAATGAACAAACCCAAATGCAAACTTAATTTGTGAGCAGGCGAAAATGGGTATTAGAAAGTGCACCTGAAAATAAATTTTCAATAGTAAAAACTGTTTAGCTACTGTTCTAATAATTTTTACGCGATTTTAAAAATGCCCATTCACAAATCCCAAGTGATACATTTTACGTCGTGCCCCTCCCTCCGCCCAAAAAACCTATACTGGCGAAACTGTCTAAAAACGACGCAAGTACTGTCTCTTCCTACACCCACTTGCTGGAGAAAAAGAAAGGTGACAAGGTCAATTCCAAAACAGACAAGAGCTAAGAACATTAACAAAATTTTCATAAGCAATGTCCTGTAATTCCTAAATCAAGTTGGTAGTAAATATTTGGTATCGGACTCCCAATACTGTATTAGTATATCGCTATCAGATCGGATTGGTAAAAATTGGGTGTAGCACTGAAAGTAGGCGTTTTGGAGAAACAAAACTGAAAAACTACGCTCTTTACTTCAGGGTATTATTTAAAAGGTGATGCTGTAGTTATCGTGTTACCATAATATGGGCAATGAAAAAAACTTCGTGGTGGTGGTCCTGTGCACAACATGAACATGTTTAAAGTTGGGACGACTTTCTTGGGATCGCAGTAGAACTACAGTTTTAAAGTTGTTTTTTTTGTAGTTGCCGTCGAATCTGCAGTTTTCATTCCATTTCTGCAGTTCATTTTCAGCAGGGGCTAAGGGGAAAAACAAACGTTTTTTTTAATTCGACGTGTCACACGTCGAATTAATGCGGTTGTGGCCAAAAAAGGGGGGGTACCCGTTTTACGTCAGCGACATCTCCTCAAAAGCCAGGCACATTTGTTCAATTCTGATCCGGCGAAATTCAAGTACGTTGGTGGGACACTTGCAATGCGCAAGTACAAAAGGTATTATGCTCAACAGAATATACATACGCCGTTTGAAGTATGTTAACCTCTAAACAGGTCCTTAAGCGAAAAACCGTCGCCCGATACTATACGATCTGTGAATGACGTCAGCGAAATGTCATCGTAAGGGTGTGCGCTCATACGAAAAATTGCGGCGTGTAACTGCGCAATTCGGCAAGTCAGCTCTTCAAATTGCGGTCGGTTAGAGACTAAGCACGGACATCGAGATGGCTCGTCTCTTATCGCGAAGTACAATACAAAGTGAGTCGTCACTTACCTGTAGCGCTAATCTGGACGGTACATTGAATGTGAGGCGCGCATAGCCTCGCTGCTTTCCGGGTGCGATACATTACAGTATTACGCTTGTTTGTGGTGTTGTTTCTTATTGAAAGAGTGAACAAAGCGAATGATGTCCTATTTCTACAGTGGCGGACTGGCCAGGAAGGGAATTAAAGGGCGGAATATTCCTCCTGGCCTTGAATTCTCAGATTTTTTTTTAAAAATCCGTAACAGGAAGACTCGCGTAAGTTTTATTGGTTCGATATTAGTTTTACCAACAGATTTAAAATTACAAATAATAATAAAGATAATTATAAAATGCTAGTAAAACAAGTACTTTGTATTGAGTATCCTAACAAAAATTGGTCGCATGAAATTGCAGTGTTATATTCAATGTCGAATTTGTCACAATTTTCGTGTGAATATTTTAACTTTTGTTAATACACCTAAAAGGTGTAAATAAATTTAAAGTAGTCAACCTCACGTACCCTCAGCGCAATAGGATTTCTCCTACCTACCACCCCCCCCCCAAATTACCTGCTGAATTTACTGAAAATATGATGTTCGAAGATTTTAAAAATGTAAAAGTCGGATGAACAAGAAGAAAGGGAACGGGAAACTGTAAAACAACGAAGCTTTGTTTTTTTTTTAATAAGAAAACCAATATCAGCGTCCGATGAAAACTTATCTGGTTAGTGACTCCATCGTCGCACACAAGATTCTGGCTCATTTGCCGTATCGTAGTAGCAAAAGTTACGAGACAATTTTTTAAATATAATGTGCAATATAGCAAATATTCTTAAGCACACCACGCATTCAGATTTTTTAGTCCTGTTGGTATGTCTGCCGTTACAACGTTACATCAATTACACATTTTTCTTTATTCTGCCATACAACACGTCGAATTACTAATGCAGTGTAGTGCATCTTGTTTTTTTTTTTTGTGGGGGGGGGGGGGGTTGTAACTCCTCAACCGTCAACAAATCAAAAGCATAATGAGAAGCAAAAACGTTCAGCACGCAATTCTGGACAGGAAACGTGGTTACGCATATTTTACGTAAAAGCAACTCTTGAACCACGAAATCGTATTTAAAATATATCCCCCTTTTTTGCGCGAGAGCGGTTGTAGGAATTTTCGTGTTCAAGTGGTCTTGCGAGCTCAATAGCCCGAACTGGACATGCTTAGGTTTTCTGAAAGGTTGGGGAAAGGAAGGGGAGTATATTCTTTCCATCAATCCTAACAAAGCAAGTGTGCTCCAAAGAGGTCGTGCCAGTCAATGTGGTCGGGGGAAAAAAAACCGAAATAGCATTGAGTGTGTTCAAAAAAGCACTGCAATAAATTACATTCGCGTGATGATTAAACAATTGACGCTTCATTGCGCGAGCAAAAAATTAATTGGTTTAAGTTTTAACGGGCAAAGGCAAAACACGAAGCTTTCCAATACCTCAATGTCGTTTAGTCCACGTGAAACCCTCTTGCAACCAAAAATACAAACACTTCAACGTTCAAGTTTTAGTACACGAAGATTAAATTAGCGGCCTGCACGCTTGAACATAAATATAAAACGGCTTTGTTTCGTAGTGCTTAATTACCGAGCAATTTATTTAAACTCTCTCCTCCGAACTAGTTATGCTACTATACACCAAGTAGCGGACCAAACGCTAGCTAACTTACTGGGTTGATTGTAAAAATGTTGGGTAGCAAAGATTTAATATTTATACTGGAAAAATATATATAATTACAATAAAACGGTTAAAAACAAAATTTCTGCAAACTTCCAAGTCAGTATAGTTCTAAGTTCCACATTTCGTTTATTCTGCCGGTTCGTCTTTTCCTCCACCGCCTTTCTTGTTGCAGTTGTATTTTTCACTCAGTTTTGCAGCACTTTCCAGTTTTCTGACAAGGTTGGTTGGGTCGGCACGTGTTTTGATTTGCATTTTTGTCCATTCCAATTATTTGGGCATTTAGCTTCACCGGTCTGTCTCATCGTAACATGGTGTAGTACACCGGAGAAGCAGTTCTTGCCTTTGCATGAAGTGGGGCAACACTTGAATTGTGGGCCTGCAACATAAAAGTTCAATAAAGTACTAAAACCTGCAGAAAATGAATTGCACATAAGCTGCAAAAAAAAGTCCAGTCAATTTCCCACCCCCAAAAGAGATCTTATTGCAAAAGGAAGAAATAATTTTTCCGAAAACGTGGGACCTATCTAGTGGTCGACCGAAACAAAGTTTTTCACTTTCGGCCGAAACTACTACCGAAACCAGGTATTTAATTTCGGCCGAAACTGAATTATTACCGAAACTGGCAATTCGGTTTCGCCCGAAACCGGAACCTACCCTGAATAATATCAGTTTTGATAATTAGACAAAAGCAAGGATAACAAATTTTAAAAAAAAATCACGTGTTTGTGGTTTTCCACATACATAGTCTAGATTGGAAGGCACAGCCCGGTTTACCCATTTCCAGCCCTACATTGAGCAAATCCACGTGCGCCCTCTCACCAGCACCTCCAAAAAATTGTTTCAGAATATTATACGGAAAGACTTCAAAACTTTCGATTTTTTTTTGGTGGGGGGGGGGGGGGCCAATAGTCTTGTTTTAATTAAATAACCATTAATTGGTATCGGCGAGAGAAGTCCAGATCTCTGGAAAAGGGCTTCATTCAATAAGTATAAGCTTTGCTTGAAAACGTAAAGAGAAATAAAAGCATAACTTCCCTCTAGCAAAACGAAGCCATAAATATGAGTGAACTTCGATTGAAAAAAAAAATTGTTTTTATTATTGATTAGCGTTGGCATGGCAGATGAAAGCAGGATCTGTGATCGTACTGTGTGCGTTCCTAGGCTGCAGCCTAGTTTAGTCTAAACTGGCTTTACTACTGGGAAGTGGAATTTGGTTTCGGCTTTACCGAAACTGCAGCATAGGATTCGGCCGAAACTGAAACAAGCCAAACCAGTTTCGGCCGAAACCGAAACTTGAGCTATAACTTAGTGGCCGAAACAAGAACGAAACCGAAAATTTGCCAGTTTCGGTGCCGAAACCAAAACCGAAATTCGCCTCAAACCTCTAGACCTATCCGCTGAAATTTTTTGAAAAAACACTAAATAAATTTCAACTTCATTCGGTTTAGCCATGATACTACTGAAATTAGTTCTAAGTCCCAATTTCATTCAGAAATTGGCTGCATTGCTCTTCGGACTAATGCATGGAAAAAAAATATGGCAACGTCCAGAGGCGAACTAGCAAGGTCGGGGATTCCCGACTGCCCCCTAGGCTTCACAGCGGTTGAGTATTGCAAGATCCAAATTTCGGCAGCATCAGGTATTTGAGTTCTAAAATGCTTCAGCTTACGGGCCTAAGACTGGGAGTGTCTAGTGCTCCCCTAAGCTAACCCTCCCCCCCCCCCCCCCGGCTAAATTACAATAGCCATAGACTATTTTTTTTAATCGCCAAAATATTGATCTGGGGAACTAATAGCCCTCTCCCAGACCCCCTATAGCTCATTTGTTCACCCGAATGTTTTCCCCTGGAAATTCGTTCAAGACAAAAAAAAACCGCCCTGCTGGCAGTTGCTCAAAAGTATCACAACACAAGTCTACTTCCAACCCTTCCAATCCCAAAAAAGTGTATCACAATACAGGTTAAAATCATACACCTCCACCCACCTGCATCAAAATCCCTCTCACCCAACACGCAAGCTAAGGGAGGTAAGGATGGGGCTTTAACCTTATACCAAAAATTAAAAAAAAAAAAAAAAACCCCGCGGGCTACAAAGGCATTGATACCTTTTGGACACCTCGGAAAAGCCTGCATTTTTATCCTCCAACTAAGAGTTCTGTTGCGTAACTCCATTCAGCAAAAGGGTGGACCGGGGTTTACAGGCCCGTAAAGACATTTGCCCCGGGGGGGGGGGGCACCTTTTTGGGTGTAGTTCCACCGTAAAAGAGCATCATACGGTCACTTTTAGCTTGTGAGGTGGGTGGGGTAACTTCTGCGATGGGGATACATCCTTTTGACATTTTATTTGGTTATTTTTTGAAGTGGGGTGGGATGAGGTGGGGTGCAGCCAATTTCATTAATTTATTTATTCTGGCAAAACTTTGTTGTAAGCTCAGTCTACCATTATTTACTTCTGTAGCACCGATTTCAACAAGCTAATACATTTTTTTCAAACTAGCCACGTGTTTCCTACCAGGGAGAAACCTGACAAGGTTAACGATACCACTATACAGCCAGAATGTCTCACAAGTCCCGTGCACCCAAAATAAAGGGCTATATACTGGACAGGAGTTGGTAATAACAACTTACTCGCATAGGAAAACACCTACGGCGAATTCGGTGATGTTTCCCAAATTGACCTTGGAGTTGTCAAGGTCATCCAAAATATATCTCCTAAACTATTCAAGTACGGACATAAAGTAAATTAGAAAATTGTTTAGAGATTTTATAAAACAAGGTCAAATAAAGAAAAGAAAATTGAAATCGCGCCGTAAACACGGAAAATGT
Organism: Lithobius niger; assembly: GCA_023313725.1. Lineage (NCBI taxonomy): Eukaryota > Metazoa > Arthropoda > Chilopoda > Lithobiomorpha > Lithobiidae > Lithobius > Lithobius niger. The sequence goes on along the minus strand of JAHWFP010073330.1, from coordinate 6,770 downwards.
GGGCAAAACTAAAACTCTGCAGGGGAGCCAACCAAGTGGCAGCGATAAGCCTAGAAAGTGATCAAACAGTTATTTCATAGCCTTAAATAGGTTTAAAAAGGTGTTATGAAGCAAGCTTATGCAGAAAAAAATCCATCCAGCAACCATGTAACGAACTGAAGCTGAAAACGGAGGCTCACTGAAAATGGATATCTAGAAGGTGCACCATAACCAACACCAACCCATAGTCAGGAAAATACAGGTACGTTCTTCACTAATGAATACAAGTTTCCTTCATTACGTGTTAAGGTGGTAACAATTACGATAATGCAAAAACAAAATTTAAATAGATAAAGCAAATTAACAGAAAATATCCACAGAATCGTATTTCATAACCATAGCAGTTGATTATTGTGGTTCTGCACTTAGTGGTGCACCTTACCAATAGCTGCTCCGAGCAGAGGGGAGCAGTACCGAAAGTTTGTGGAGCTTTCTCATTTTTTTAAATTTTCCCTAGCGGTTTCTTTGATCCATTAAAATTGAGGCACCAAACTTCAATGGGGGGGGGGGAGCCCATGGTATCCCCTGCCGCGCTTTCGCCCCTGCCTTCATACAATTATCGAAATCAGACACAGGATATCCTCTAGTCGATCGTTACTGCTTCAGTACATAACAACCACACGATGATACAACAAGTGATTGCTTACCGCTGCCCCTTGGTTGGTTACCCTGCAGTGTTCAAATTGTGTTGCCCATACCTTCTGTGTTTTTGTGGCGCGATCTCAGTTCAGTTTCCTTTGTTATACTTGTTTTATCATCCCAAACAACTTTCTAATTTACTTTATGCCCGTATCTTGAATAGTTTAGGAGATGATATTTTGGATGACCTTGAAAACAACCTCCACGGTCAATTTGGGAACCATCATTGTATTCGCCACAGGTGATTTCCTATACGAGTAGGTTGTTATTACCAACTCATAAGCAAGTATAGTATAGCCCTTTATTTGGTTTGACGGGACTTCTGGGACATACTGCAGAACTGCAGATGGCTCCATCTAGTGGTTCAAAATCTTGTTTCAAATGAGCGATAGGTGGAAAATAAGCGTCGATGATGTCGTTAGGTTTAACTTTACCGTTGCTTCCTGGTGCACGTGGGTGCACCAACTTTACACTCAATAATTAAGGAGGCACGTGGCTCGTTTGTTGTGTAAAAAGGAATTTGTGTGCAGTGTCCCTATGCCTGTTGCAAAAACTCTGCATCCTTCCCCAGTGGAAAATACGGGGGAAAAATCGGAAGGGGAAAACATTGCCTGAGAAACAGGCTGAAAAAAACAACAAAAAAAAGTAAAAGCCATTCCCTGCTTGGTGAAGAGTCAAGGCAACTGATCTGGCAAAACTTACCACTTGCTAAAATTGTTTAACAATATGACCAAACCAAAAACTTTCGACCAAAAACAGCTTTTTTCCGTCTTTCTGTCCCATGATTCCCGTTTTATTTCATGCAAGCTGGCGTTCGCTGCAAAGTGATACAAGTGCAGAAAAGCAGCTATTGTTGGCAGTAGCTTGTAGCATCTATCTATGCAATCAAATTAATTTAGAAAATGGTTACCCAATTTCAGACCAAGAACTGCACTTTGATGAATACAGAAAAATGGTTAATATATTCAGTTTATAGTGTCTGCGGCCTATCTTGAGTTCACCGCAGAACGAACACAGATAATAGATTGTAAGTTTTTGGTACCAGAGTGCCTTGTTGATATCCAAGATGGTTACACAAACAATGGCAGCCGTCGATTAAAGCCACACCCTCCAGGAAGACGTGTAGCCACTCAAATACTTGCAGGACTCAAGATACGCCGCGCACAGTGTAACGGCGGACGCTACGACGGCTGAGGTGCTTGTAACGCCCCCGACATCATTGGTTGACGAGTATTTCAATTTTGGTGGTTATTACGACTTTTTACGCTAATAAGCACAGCATGGGCTATAGTCCCGGCATGGGGGAATGAAGCGTCGGTGTCCTAACTATGGGCCTAACCTTAATGCTACCGATAATTCACTGCCACCAACGGTGGAAATTATTTAACTGTTTAAACGAAGTATAAAGCTAAAAGGGTTGCGTAATAGTTTACACTGAAAACAATTAATTCACTAGGGAACGAACCTGTAGTTTAAAATTCTTGGTTTCATTTTTAAAATATCAGAAAAATGAATATACTATAAACACTTTTTACATTTAGTTCACTAGTCAGCTTTTGAAAAAGCACTTTGCTTGAATTTACAGTAAAATTCTTTTGAACACGAACAATTTTGTTAGTTCTCGAATACACTTAAATTTCGATTAGAAAAAGATTTTCTTGGGCTCCAATTCAGAAATACCCAGCAAGCTGAACCGCGTCCGCTAAGTTGCAACTATATGTGACAACTATTTTTCAAGTCGTCCAACAGTTATTTTTCCCCGAATCCACGAAGATCAAACCGTCCCTTTGTTTACATTTAAGTTGGTCAAAACGAACAAAGAATGAACTTGGCTTTTTAGAAAGAGATGCCTACTCTTACACTATGGAAGGGGGGGGGTGGAGGAGCAGAAATGCCGATGGCTAACCAACCATAAAGGCTACAAGCTAGAGGTTTAGTTTAAGTTAAACTATAACTATAGAATTTGGGGGTCCTGAAGTTAAACTTTAGCTAAAACTAGTTGCATACGAACCACTAACATTTTGCCCGGCATGGCAACCACGGACGTGACATTCCACTCCCGACCGGCGTGACCCTTCTAGCTTGTGGAACTGAGATGATTTGTTGGGACTCTTTATGCTGG
>JAHWFP010073329.1:0-36101 GCA_023313725.1 Lithobius niger | reverse complement strand
TGTCTTCGTTTTCCTTTGGAATTTTAGGCTTGTATTTTCACTGTAGATAGAGTGTAGAGTAAACGTTTGTTTAACCCTCTTGCTTTCCACGAGGGAGGTGTGGCACTTTCCCATATCGTGGTTGTGCTGTTACTTTCGACCTCGAGTTGGCCACTGGTCCGGCCAAGGTCGTTTAAGGCTGAGTGGGTTTTCTCTACTCTCGGTAATTACGTTGCCAACCATTTGGCCTACTTTTCTGCTCTAGCGGGGGGAGTGAAAGAAAACACAAGCGTTACTAGCCATGTTCTGTCAACTTTCAACATTCTCCCTTTGAAATCTCGTTTTTTGCCTCTTCACATTTGGAAGAAAAGCCACTTTTATAGCCAAACGTGACTTTGATTTGCTCCCGTGGGCAAATAAATAATTAATAAAATATGGAATATCCATGGTTCGATTCGAACAATACTATTTGACATTGCCAAATTTAAATATTTTCCTGTAGTACCAATAGCAACGAGATTTCATCGGAATACACAGTTTTCATAAATAATAAAATATCATATGCATGCTACATACATGAGTGCCCAGAACTTGTATGTTTCTGAATGTATCACTTGTTTGGTCTCGTATTGGGACTCAAACTGGCGACCAAGTTATCAAAATCGGTTTCATCATGCTTTTTACTTATTTAGTAATATTTTCATGCTACATAGTAACAAAATAAGCATTTGAACAAGGGAGGGGACAGGATACCTGTTTTGTTACCCCGTTAAGTCGTATTCGCTTAACCCCTTAATGTAAGTGTCATTTACTGCTATTCCCAATGAAAATTTTCACGATTGTGTACTTATTGCGTACTTATATTGATATTATTTTCACATACTCCACGTTTTTGGTGGTATTTTGTTAGTGTCTGCATTTGACTCTACGTTTCGTTTATTCGAAACAGCATAGCGAGTACTGCAACTCATTCATATATGCGGTTCGGTTGATGTGGCGTGTAAAATATATTATGTGTTTATTTGTATTTGTTTCACCCATTTGACTACTATGAGACAGCTTAGACTAACCCGTGGGGAAAGTCGTCAATCGTACCTTATTAAGAAACATGTGTATTCATGTTTGTCTGTTTTCCCTTTTGACTACCAAGCGACAGTTCAAACCGACCAATACGGAAAGCCGTCTATCATGGCATTTTAAGAACCTTGTTCATGTATATGTGTGTCAACCCAATTTGACTACATGCTCAGGTCGAACCTAACAGTAAGGTTCCGCCAGCAAACATGAATTTTAAGAAATTATTGCGTTACCTCACAATAAATATGTTATACCGCCAGAATTGTGATCTGTACAATTCTCGACCCTGATGTCGTGCGATGCTCTAGCGACTCGTATTCGTTACTAGAGTGCTTGTTATAGAGTGATTTGTCTGTAAGGCAATTACCTTGAAAACGAGCTCTTTTGCCTGGAAAAGAACCGTTTTATGCCATGTGCTACCTACATTGGTCCTCCTGAACGTAAGCGACCAATACACAGGCGAATTTAGAAGACTGGAATTCTAAAATTCCAGAAGCCTACGATTTAAATTTTAAATCGAATCGCAGCAACCATATAACATTTTTTTTTTCTCATTTATGCTGCTTTATTATATATTTTTTTTTTCTAATTCAGGTTTGCACTAATCTGCCGGACCGGCAGTGTCGCATCTAAGCGTTGCGAATGCAAACTGTTTAACTTAGAAAATGCAAGGCACCCGTGAAATTCCCGGTATCTAAGCGTTGCATGGCAAGCTGTTTAACTTAGAATATGCATGGCATGCGGAAAAATTTTTTCCCGGTATCTAAGCGTTGTATTTACAAACTGTTTAACTTAGAAATAGCACGGCATCCGTAACATACGGGTATCTAAGCGTTGCGAACGCAAGCTGTTTAACTTAGAAGTTGCGCGGCATCCGTAAAAATATTTCCCGAGAACCTAAGCGTTGCATGGCAAACTGTTTAACTTAGATTAATGCATGCTTCCGTAAAATCAGCGGTGACTAAGCGCTGCATGGCAAACTGTTTAACTTAGCATATGCCTGCTTACTTTAATTTTGAATATCTTGTTCAGAGCGATGTTGCATGCCTTATAAGGTGACTAGCACCGGAAGTCAAAACAAACTACATTTTTTTTCAATTAATGGGGCGGATTCCGTCGGACTTCCATGTCACTGAGTGACGGTGTAACTACAGTACTGGTTACCCTGGGCAAATCAATAATAAGAGTTGGCCAGACTCCATCATTGATTCGCTAGGTTATAAGTCTGCACTTACAACACTAAGTTCACATGCGGTTGTTGCCAACCAGGAAACAGTAGCTTCCAGCATGCGGTAGACCTTTCAAGGTGTTCACTACAACCTGAATAAACGTGTGTAATCTGTTCCTTAGGAACTTACATGTGAGGCACTTCGAACTTAGTGTAACCGTCAATTTGAAGTTACGTCTGGATTCCAGATCTTAAGCGTACCTCACTTCTAATCAAGTTGGATTCACATAGCGAATCATATTACATAATTAACGTTAATTGCGCTTTACCATAGGTAGCAGCAGTATGTTTACACGTTAGCAACTTTAGAATTTGTAAAAGGAATGGTTTCCTAGATTAATAACTTTACCATGTGTAACAGGAATATTTTCCAAAGTAACAAGATTCACCATAGGCAATAGCAATGTGGTTTATTTTTTTTTCTCGAATTAATAAGTTTTGCACTGAGCAACAGGAATGTTTTCCAAGTTAACTGAACTTTACAATGAGTAAACGGAATGTTTTCCGAGTTAACTGAGCTTTACAATGAGTAAAAGGAATGTTTTCCAAGCAATAAGTTAATATGTATTTCCCCATTAACTTACGAAATTTCACATTTTGAAGTTTGCATAGCAAGTGTCAACTAATTTATGAGTGTCGTGTCAAGGAGGGGTGGGGTGCATAATTTACACAGATGTTTTCACCACAAGGCTAGGAATCACTTATCTCTTTATTCATTAATCCTGGATCATGATGGAATGATCCCTGTTCTATGATTCAGCCTCTTTTCTCCATTTATCTGCCATCCTGACACTTTACCACAATTCACTGTATGTTACACATTTTTCTGAAAATACATGAATTTGGACTGCATCAGTTATGTTACATTCACACATATTTTAGTTTTATCTGAAAGCATGTCACAATTATTTACACTTTTGTATATGTTTTTTTGTGACCTTATACATGAATTAAATGATTTTATTTCATAGAATAAATGTTTCAGAATTTTCTTTTCTTGATTTAAAAGAAAGTTCTGTATTTTCCCACTACAGAGCGAGTTCGCTAAATTTAGCATCGTGGGTGGGTAGCAACTGTTGCCATGTTCAAGGGTGAGTCGTCCTGACCTATTTTGACCACCCCTTTCACTTGCTGATGCTTGCCCTTGAGCATAAACACTCTCTCTGCTGAGGGAAGGGGGGGGGGCAATAACGAAAGTGGTCGGTGGGTTGAAAGGGTTGGGGGTACGGCTTTGGGCCATGCTGGCTTGATCTGACCTCAAAATGCGACCTGGTCGAGGCCATGTAAACAATAGTTGATGGTCACTATATGAGCAGAGGGGGTGAGCTAGGTACCTAAGAAAAAAGACGGCCCCTTTTCGTGACGTCAAGCCTGAACTTTGCACCCCTTGGTTTTGCCAATGTTCGTTTATGGGTCACAATATTTTGGACCTGGGAAATTTCGGGGACTTTTCCCGCACACGAAGTTGTGTACTTCCATCCGACTGTTCTTTTCGTTTTTCGCTCCCCAATCTTCCTTTATCAGCATGGATCCCCCACAGAAGAAGCGCAAAACGATCCCCAAGGACGAAAGGAGTGCGGTAGGGAATATGCCCCGATATTTTAGAGACTTTCTTTGGCTGTTGTCATTGAACTTATTGGTGTTCAGTGCGTGCTTGCACCACTATCAGTATTGTGAACGGACACCCGCTTTATTCCAGGAGTGCCCCCATCGCACGGTGGAGGAGACTCCGTATGCTCCCATGCTGCCGAACGAGGATCCCCTCGATTATGTCTTGAGACTGTTTTTTATGGAGGTTATCCTAGAAAACCCCGGACAAAATGTCCTAGTGGATGGGATTCCACCCGAGGAGTCCGCACAAGCCCAACAGCTTCGTCTAAGTGCGCATTTTTTAGTTTGCAACCCACTTAACACACGGCAATGTTTGCATTGCCGGTACGTAACATTTCCGCCTTTTCCCTATGGAACTGAGGAGTTTGCGTCTTACTTCTGGCGGGCAGTCAATGCCGAAAACACCTTCTTCATGCAGCAAAACCTGCATCGAGTCCTGGCGCGGCATGAAGAGGCCGTCCGTCAGCAAGAAGCTTTCCTGCTAAACAACCAGTTGCCGGATGATTTACTGGACTGTTTTCCGGACCACCTGCTAGAAGGTTTGCCGCCGCTTCCGGACCTCGCCCGCATCTATCATATTCAAGACCCTGATGACATCGATGCGGGAGTCTCCGGAAGCGGCGTCCAGCAGTGCCGTCGCCCTGGACCATGTAGATTCGATTGCCCCGTCTGCCATGATGGGCAATACGGTAAGAAATTTTCTTATTTATTATTTTAATGGATTTTCTATCTAAATTTTCATCATGTGATGTTAAATTTAACTTTTGTTCACATGTTGGTTAGTAAATATTACTTTTGATTTGCTGGAAGTGAAAATGATAGTACCAAATTTGTTTTGCAAAATATTTCCTGTTAAACAACTTCTAGAAGCTTATTTAAATCTTTATCGCAATAATATGCGAGTTAAGCTTAATTATTGACTGTAATGAGTCTTAAAAAAAATCCAATGTGATATGTGCATCTGAAAATACAGTATTGCTTCTTGAGCAAGAAAATATGTTGTTTTTGACAGGTACTTTTTTTTTTCAAAATTGTTTTAACTTTTAATTCAATGGTTCTCAAAAGTAAAACTGAGTTACTTTAAAGAAAATGCTTATTTTCAAGTTTGCTAGGTATAGGCACTATGAATTATAGGCCTTTAGGTAAGTTACATTTACATGAAATGGTATAAAATCAATTTCTATTTATTTATATGTTGTTTTATTAACAACGTGGTGCTAATTTATTTGAAGCACTGAAATAGGAATTTCTACGAACTGGTTTTAAAATAAATGAAACTGCAATTTTCGTTTCATGATCCATTTCCTTATGGATGTGAAATGCAAATATTGCTTACTATTAGTAATAATTTTAATTTTATAATTCATATCCATATGGATGTAAAATTAAACTGTATAGCATAGCTATGAACAGTTCTTTTAACTTCCGTTTCATACTGGATTGATAATTTATGCCTTTAAAATAATTAAAGTAGCCTCTGCTTAGTACCTTCATTTTTTTTTTCTTAAATTTAAGAAATGAATGTCCTTAAATGCTGTTTATATTCTCTATTCATGAAAGGGAATCCGTGCCATGTGGTGATGTCATTATTTATTTGTATAATAACTTTACTTTGGCTATTTTATGTGGCACCGTTTCCGTTTCAAGAATAACATGCAATCTAGAATAACTAGAGTGTGAGTGAAATGCAAGTACTGAAATTAGTCAGTGGGGGGGGGGGGGGTGTTTTAAATCTTAATAAAATCTTAGTCAATTTGTTTACCGTACAAGTTTGTATAGTACGTATAAGACTAAATGACATAAACATTAATTTTGAATGTCCGGTAACCATCCGGTAAATATTGAAAATGTATCTTTACAAAATCCTTGGTTTTGAACTTTTAGCCGCAATGAGCGTGGCAGCGCGAACTAAGCGCTAAAGTGGATTAGGCTCTCTGCGCGTAGGAAAATTAAATTTCCGCTGCGCGTTCGAACACTAAATGGTGAATTTAAGGAATGGTAGTAACTTATAGTCTTAAGAAATTGAATATTCTGTTCTTTTTTTCTTAAGTATTAAAATCTTTTGACTGGGGGGTGGGGGTAGTATCAGTCACGAAGTTGTCGTGCTGTTATAACTATCATGTCGGGAAGGAACATGTTCCAGTTGTATTCAAATGCTTGAACATCCTATTCCCGTATACCATTTTACAGTGATTTCCCTCCATATTGTTCTTATGAACGTGAGAGAAATTAAGGTAATAGCACGTATCGCTATATGCAAAAATGTATACTTACATTGAACTAATTTACATGTCAATTTCACATGCATTCATAACTTTATGAATTAGATTTTAATCTTTGTCGTTCAATTTTCTTTATTTTAAGATGATCCAGATAGCGACAGCGGCGACGAGTAGCGCCGTTGCCGTCACCGTTCTCGACTGTCCGCTATAAAATAAGCGGCGCGGTCGAGTATGACATTGCCCGCCCTGTTTACAGGACTGTAAATATTTGTATACTTTAATTTTGTTTTCATTTTGATTTTTTTTTCTATCATCTTATTGTGGTTAAGGGAATTGTCATGTTTTATATGATCATAGATCTCTGAAAGTTCTACCAAATTAAATTTTCTTTTTAATTTCTTAACTTTCTACATGAAATTTTAAATTCTAGTCAAAATTAAATTTCCCTGTTCGTAAGGTTTCTTACGCATTTCATCGTGGCCAAGTATTAAATTCATACTTCTTAAATCTGTGATCGTACAATGTTTTATATGTACTAATTTCAATCCTTTTATTTCAGAAATTATTTCATGTTTTGTACATAGTCAATGTTCAATTGTTTTATTATTTATTGTTTGAGTATTTCTTCATTTATTTTGCAATTTTATTTTATTTATGTACCAGAATCCTGGAGTTGTCCATGTGTTGTACATATTTATTTCTGATTTTACTTTGTTTTGCAACATTTTTTATTAATGCTCGTAACCGTGACTTACCGTAAAGATTTAATTTTACGCCAAATTTGTTTTCGGTTACTAATACTTTCGTCAAATATAATTTCCTTAGTCAAAATTACTAGTTCAAATTTCTTAAATTTCGACCACTTTTAATAATTTCAATTTTCTTGAATTTTCTTTCATCTGATAAATTTTATTTCAAATTTTCCTTCTAATGTAACTTATGGTTACGATATGGTTGTAAATTTGACTTATGATTTTCCATGTCCTTGTTTGCAAATTTTATTGTAAATAATGCAATTCTTTTATTTCGATTTTATTTTATTTCGATTTATTTATTTATTTATTTATTATTATTATTATTATTATTATTATTATTATTATTATTATTATTATTTATTTATTTATTTATTTATTTTATTTCGATTTTATTTTCTGTGATTTGTTATGTTTTGTAACTACTTTCATGTCCATTTTATCATGTAGTAGATATTTACGTTTCGTATGTTATGTTTTGTTTATACGCATTTACGTACATTTTTTCTTTTTTTCTTTTATTTTTTTTCGTATTATTTGTTTGTACCTATGTTTTTCGTATTTTATAAATGATAGTATCTTCTTAAACAATCTACGAGTTTCCATCTCAAAAGTTATTTTACATTACATCCTGAAACATAATAGGCTTAGCTATTTTCATGTATTTATACGATGTAAACATGTTCAGTATCATGCACTGTGAGAATCGAAACTGCGTAGGAAACTGGTCTAACAATCATGCGTTGGTTTCGGAAAGGAACTTCCGTTTTTACTCAGTAGGGTCCCCGCGTGCAGAGCGCGTGAACGCTCCTTCACGGTGATGCCATGTTTTCTTTGTTCTCCGTTGGATATGCACGGAATTACTCATCCTCAACGTTTGCCTCTTCCAATAGCCTGATTTCTGGGGTAGTTTTACTGCTACGGGTATTATAACCATGCGTAGAACCAAGCATTCTTTGTTTATTAAGTTCGTAATCTATTTTACGGTATTTATTTTGTAAAATAAGCGGCCGATTTTGGATCAACGCGTTTGCGTTTCTTGGTTAGGCTCGTTTCTGAACCGCTAGCTGCATCGTCAGGCTCGGAAGGCGTAAACGTTGGTGGTTGAATCTTCCAAAAGTTTTGCTATCTACTGTTGTAATTTTATTTCAGCTTCCGTCAAGGTACCATTTAGCTGCTCCGATAAATCCAAGTCGGTAGGTCCGTTAAAAGGAACAGGTTGGTTATTCGTTCTTAGGAACCATGGTCTTAGATTGTTCACATGTGCGCAAACGACTTTTAATGGATCCAAAAAATGTACAATACGAACGATAACATCATTTACAAATTCCATTACTCTGAACGGTCCCGTCCATGCTCGTAATAATTTCTGAGAAATTTGTTTAATTGGTAAAAAGTCGCGCAATAATACGTAATCATACACCATGTAGTGGTACGGACGTGCTGTGCGATCATACAAGTTTTGTTGTCTCTTTACTGCTTTCCAAGTATGCGCTCGAGCGACTTCGAATGCTGCTTGTAGTCTACTCTGTAGACGTACTATAGTGTCATCACTATCATAGCAGATTCGTGGTGGTTCGAAAGCTAATGCACTAGGCAATCTAAATTCTGAACCATGATGTAAATAGTGTGAGCTAATTAGCGTAGTTGAATTGGGACACGCATTTAGCGATATAGTTACTAATTCTAAATACTCGCACCAATTTTCTGGACAACTTGCAGAAAATTTACGCAATACGGTCTCTATTCTCTTATTTGCGGCTTCTACCGTTCCTCCTACCCACGATGTGTTAGGAGTGAAGTTTATCTGTTTAATATCGGACAAATTTGACAATCTTGCCACAATAGCATTGTTTATCTCACTCCCGTTGTTTCCGCGCAGTTGCACGGGTGCTCCAAATCTAGCTATGAGGTGAGAAAACAACTTAATTGCTATTGTTTCTGCTTTCTTATCGGGAATTCCGACTGCAATTACATAACGACTGAAGTCGTCAATTAACGTCATTATGTAGACGTTCCCGTGAACGCTTTTATTCAAGGGTCCAATGAGATCCAAGCTCCATGAATGACCTGGTCTCTGTAGGGGTTGATAGGCTTTCAGCTTAGCCTTTAGTGGCTTGTTAGGTCTAACGTAAGCTTGATATATTTGACAAGTTTTAACGTAATGTGCAATATCGTCCATCATTTTAGGCCAATAGCAATATAGCTCTATTAATTCTCTAGTTTTCGTGGCTCCGTGATGTCCGGCGCCAGGTGTGGAATGGTAATCCTGGATACAATATGTCCGTAGAGATTTTGGTATACACATCTGTGCTAGATTGTGCATACGACCTTTATTTGGGTCTGCTAGTCGAATTCTGTATAGAATTCTGTCATAATCTTTATAAAAGATGTTTCGCTTGTTATGAGCGTCGATCAGATCTTCAGATGACTGATCTTTAAGTCGTTTAATTATTTGGCCTAAGAATGGATCGTTTCGTTGCTCCGGCGCTAGGTGTTGTCACGTCCAGTCAGGAAATTGACTTCCCAACACAGCGACTGGTATCGCTATTCGAGATAGCGCATCGGAAACCGCTAGAAGTCGGCCCGACTCTTGACGTAAGATGAATTCATATTCCCTGAGTTGAAGTAAGATTCTTTCTAATTTGGGGGGGGGGAGGGTGGAGGCACAATAAAGATAGCAAATTGCTAAATGATCTGGGGTTAGGAAAAACATCTTACCGAGTAAATAGCAACGAAATGAATCTATGCAATGTATGATCGCTAGTATTTCTCTTGTAGTAGTTGTTTCCTTCCGTTCCGCCTCGGTGAGGGTTCGGGAAGTGTAGGCTAACGGATAGTTTATACCTCCGTGATATTGACTTAAACAACCTCCGATCGCTACTCCACTGGTGTCGGTTTCAAGGAAAAAGGGTTTAGAAAAATCTGGGTGCTTAAGCGTTGCAGCTTTTATCATAGCTTGCTTAAGTTCTTGAAATGCTCTTTCTTCATTTTCGCCCCACAGAAATTTACAATTTTTCCGTTTTAGTCTGGATAAAATTTGTGCTATTTCGGCGAATGAAGGAATGTGTCGCCTATAGAAATTTACCATACCCAAGAATGAACGGACTTGCTTAGGTGTCTTAGGCGTAGGATAATGTTGCATAGCCTTTGTTTTATCGCTATCGGGTTGTATCCCGTTTTCGTCTAGCAAGCCTAGGAATTTGACCTTTTTGCGTGCAAATTCGCACTTTTCCACGCTGAGTTTTAGTCCTGAACGAGCGACTAGTTCTAGTGCTCGATTCACATGACTGATGTGAGTTTTAAGATCTGGACTACTCAGAAGACAATCGTCAAGATAGACGGTACAATAGGCTCCTAGCACGTCTGCAAATATTTGTTGTGCACAAAATTGGAAGTGCGCAGGCGCAGTTTTAAGGCCCATTGGGAGCCGGTTGAAGAAATAGGTCTTAGAATTTGGAAAGAAACACGTCTTAGGTTTAGCTGATTCCACTAATTTAAGTTGATAAAATCCAAATTTAAAGTCTAAGCGTGTAAAATATTTAGCTCCGCTAAGGTGAGCCATACTTTCTGTCACAGTAGGTATTGGAATACTTACACTTTCAACGACAGAATTCAAGCCGCGTAAATCTACGACTACGCGATAAGCAGTTGGCCTTCTCTTTATCATTAGACAAGAAGATAGCCATCCTGATTTTCCTTCTTGAATTATTCCTACTCTCTGCATTTCGTCAATATATTTATCCAATAATTCACGTTGGTGAAATGGAACTCGGTACATTTTAGAACTTACTGGTTGTGACTCGCCAGTATCTATAGAAACTTCGTAATCTTCATAACATCCTAAGTCAAAATCGTTTTTAGAAAATGAACCTTGATGATTTCTAAGCATATCTAGAAATTCTCCCGTTTCCTCCTTGTTTAAATCTGGAAACGTGAACCTATGTTTTAAAATTTCCCATTCCGCATCGAGCTCTGCGTTGGATTTCGGCTTGGGAGCGTCAGTTAGGCTACCAACTGGCATCTCCGATGAGCTTTCACTCAGTTTGGATTGGTTTTGAGAAGTCTCGATGGGACTTGAGACTTGCGACACCTAGATGGGACTTGTGGTTTGAGATTTCTTGATAGGACTTGAGGTGGGCAAATTTGAATTTGACGAAACTAAGGAAGCGCCATCCTCGTACTCGATAATAGCTGTCGTGTACGTACCTAGGATAGAACCCGCTTTTAGTTCTACGTCAAATCCGTTAAGATTTATACACATAACTGGAATAATACCTGTGGGAGTTGTGTTAACAAGACTGTGAGCAAGATATACAGGAAATTCGCCGTTTTCAGGTTGGAATACTCCTGTCCGTATTTCTGGATACGGAAAATGTAAATTTCCCGTTATTCTACTCTCACAATTTGCTGGAATGATTTCGTCTCTTAACAAAGATACAGTAACATCTATTAAATGTTGTTTAGGTGTACAATTCCATGTAGATTTACGATTATCATCAGTTTCCATATCTGTAGCTACGTTAAGTGATGCTACGTAAATGTGATTGGGTTTATAAAATTCCCTGTTTATTATTTCCTTATTTTGGTTATAGGCTACATGAGCTAATGCTGGTGTAGACGACATTTGAAATTTTAAATCACCTATAGTTAAGACGTTATCTGGGCAATTTAATGCTAACGAATCTGATTTATTTGACATGAAATCGTATCCTAATAGTACTGAAATGTTACCAAATGAACAATCAGGAACGATAATAAACTCTTGATTTTTAGAAAATTCACACTTTTCTACAGTTGTTACTATTTTCCTATCAGTTTTAATCTGACGATTTTCGACCTCAACCAAGTTGACTGGTGTGGTTATCGGAATTAAATGGCATTTAACTTTAAAATCCTTAAGCATGTGTTGTGCTGCTGTGTTCGTAATTAACGAAAGTGAAGAACCTGTGTCTAACAAACAGATTTCTGGCCTATTACCAACATCAAACACTAAGTGTGGACATGAATATTTAACCTTAGTTTTATTTAAAACTGTGTTCACTTGAACGTTATCAGCGTTAGGCGCTGTTTTCTCCGAGTCGAGCGGTGCTTCTCGTTGCTGCTCCGACTCGAGGCTAGTATCAACCTCTGACGCTAGATGGTGCAGCTTGTACCATCTGTTGCCCGGTTGAGCGGAAATGCTCGTGAGCAAGTTTCCTCGCTCTCCCAACGATGAGTGTTTCGCTGGTGACGCATTTGGGTCGGCAACATTCTTGCTGTCCCAAAACGTTAAGCAGATTGTAGGCTCAAACGTTCCTACAACTGTTGGAATTCTAATTTTCCAATCTTTCTGCGTTGTTGGTGAAATACCGACAGATGTGCCCGAAGGCATGTTAACTCCGTCTTTATAAAATGAATCATCCGTATGTTTAAACTGAACTGTGCGTTTGTGACCTAATAAAGCAATAACTATCGGCTTTCTAGTATCAACTGGGTTTAATTCAGAATGAAAATTTGTAGAATCTAAACCATCTTCGAATAGAGTTACTACTACTGAATCACAAGTTAAATCATATTTATCGTTAACTGTGTTTAAAGCATTTGTAAATTCATTTACGAGATTTTCATTACTCTCTATAGACCTCGCTACATATTTTGATGGAATTTTGCCAAGGTATGATGCTAAACGTGGTAAGGCTAGCGTGCGATCTGGCAAAGCAAGTTTCTGCTGGTGCCACTCGACGTTTGAGTACAAATCTAGCATTAATTTATTTGCAACTTCTTCTGAAAATAATGAAACGCATTTTACGTTTAAAGAATGAGTATTATTTATCTCATTAGTTTGATTAACAGGAGTTTGAGCTTGAACTGAGCTGACGTGTGGATTTTGATCGTCATTATTGCTCTGTTCTGACTGATTAAAGTTTAGTTCTGAATCCCTGTTCACATTCAGACTACTAGCTCGTTTTTTGAATTGCAACTACTTTGACATGAGTCATTGGGCTCATTTACGTCTGTAGCGTGTTGTGGAACACGGTTTTGGCTGTTATTTTGTCGTTGCTGATTTTGGTTCTGATTTTGATTTCTATTTTGGTTTTGGTTCTTCCCGTAATTATTATTATTACTACCGGAATTTTGATTTTGTTGCCCATTATTGTAACCATTGTTACCGTTATTGCTAGTGTTAGTTTGGAATGCATATGGGTTATTTTTCCTGTTGAACTGAATAGAATCCCTATTGTCAAAACCAGAAAAATAATTTCCGCGTTTACCACGGTTATTTCCCCTGTAACGGTTACCTCCGCGACTGTTTCTGTTGTTAAATTTATTTGTTGGATGTCCTCCTTCTGTAAAGGCGGATGCTACGACGGGGTAGGTGCTTGTAACATCGCCGGTCGCCTGGTGTAACTAGATCTTCTTACTATTACTTTTGAGTACTTTTTGTTTCAAACAAGCACAACAGCTACAGTCCCGGCGTAGGGAATGGAGCTACTTATGTCCTAATATTGTAGGCTAACTGTAATAATAAGCGGTAACGTTGCCACCAAGGTGGGAAAAGGCTAGCTAAGCTAAGTTTAAGATGTCTTACATCTTACATGTTAACTTCTAGCAAACAACGGGCAAATAAACTGACGGACGTTTTAAGAAAACTCCTGGTTTTTATTTTAAACAAACATGAATAAAAATATCGCACTACAATAACATTTGGTAACTTTACACCTAGTTTAGGTTATAAAATACAGGGGGAATTTACATTAAATTCGACACTAGAACCAACACGAGGTTCACGTAAAACAATTTCAAATAGAAAAAGTGAGTTGCGTAGGCACAAGGGGATTTAACAAAGAGCCCTCTAAATTATCAACAGCCTCGGCTGACTAATAAAAGTAGACCTGTTTTACAGTTTTGTTTCTACATGTAACAGCAAAGCATTAAACCTCCCAGAGTTGCTGTTGATAAGTCAACTCCTTAAATTATAGAAGCATCGCTACTTATAAAGTGGATCCGAGCGTTTAATCGATGGAAACCCCACGAAGATCAAACCGTCCTTTGTTTACAAAAAAAAGCTGGTTTTTAGTAAGGGACCGAGAACCCTTAAACTACGGCCGCCAACGTCCGAAATGCCGTTTGGCTTGACGCACCATAAATTTACCTTCTAAAGCTATTAGGTTAAGTTTAAGATTTAAACTATAAATTTTGAAAGTAGATTCCAAAAAATAAACTTTTAAAGCTAAACTAAGTACGATACGAACCACTACCTTTGCCCGGCATGGCAACAATCGGACCGCGGCATCTCCACTCCCGACCGGCGTAGTGACCTCTAGCTTTGAGAATCCTTGAGCTGTGCTAACGAGTGAATCTGGGTTTGGGGTTTTATACCCATTACCGGAAGTTGGCGCGGACGCCAAAATAGCTTCGGAGGGGGTGAGCAGGGAAGAGGAGGCGGACATCTTGGAGGAGGAGAGACTGACCTAGATCGGCCGAGCTGTCACTACCGGAAGTTGGTGTGGCAGCGCGGACGACCGGGGTAGCTTGAGCGCTCTGACTGGCTGACGGAATTGAAGTAGTGTTTTGGTTGGATGGATTCGAATTGACAAAGGGAATTGCCGACTTGGAGACTTAGAGGCCAGGTTTGAAAAGTTCAAATGAGTTTTCAACTCATAACAACATGATTTTTAGGCCTATTAAAATAAACTACGATGTTATGCATCGCAACAATTGAAGGGGGGGGGAACGAAATGTAATGCACAGAATTATTATTCGACTTTGGGAATGAAACTGCTATATACAAGGCATGTTTTTAACGAAGGAAAGCTAGTTTGTTTACGTTTTTAGAGGTTCACTACGGTCGGAGTTTGGACGGAGATGCTATAAAAAATAAACATAAAATCATACACTGGGTCCGTGAAAATATACAAACATAAACATTGGAGCTCCGGTAGGGTTCATGGCAAGAATTTAAGTTTACCAAAATGCAATAAGTGCACAAATAAAAAGATTAAAGGTTCCAGCTAGTTTTTAAAGGGCTATATCGCAGTTTAGGTTAGATTTTAAACTGGTTTGAACATCGGACATTTTTCATAAATAAGCAAAGTCGTCACCTGTTAGAAATAAAAAATATCGTGTGTTTTCAGCATCTAAAACACAACTAAGCTGGAAAAGTGTTTCGGCTTTATGCCTAAAGAAATATCATACAGTATTTACATTTTTATAGTGTAAATCGCCATAAAGACGATGCTCTTCTGGTAGGTAAGAGTGCTGCCCTCAGGTTTTTTCTTCGGTGGTGTTAAGGTGTCCTCACCACGAGCGTCTAATACGAGACCGCGTTTACACTTCTTGTTTAGATTTGTCCCAACATTGTCGTACTGTATGTAAGTTTTCGTCTTTTGTACGACATTCTCGTTTTAGATGCCCTGGGGCTGAACAACGGTAGCAGATTATACCTTGGTTTGCGTTAGTGTTAACTGCGCTAACTTTAGCTTCAACATTTTTAGGTTTAGCATTGCTAAGCTTAGTAATGCCTTTCTCTAAGGAATTCATTTTATCTAGCATTGTGCCAAAAGCTAAATTGTTAACTTCAGCATTAGAAAGTTGTTTAGTGCCTGATTTATCTGAGTTACGATCATTTTCATTGCCTTGATATCCAGCTAAAACTGAACGTTTATAAATGGCTGAATTATACGTATCCCTGAACGTAGTATGCATTTGTGATGTTACATGAGTTTCCATTTCCCGTGGCATGGCGTGTAAAAATACTGAACGCATACCATCATCCTTAGCTAGTTGTTTAAAAGCTCGCTGTGCATCCGAATCGGAAGGTTTAACTCTCCAAAGTTGTGAAGCCATTTTCTCTAGCCTGGCAGCGAAAAGTTCGATAGTTTCTCCCTGTTTGAGTCGCGCCGTGTGGAACGACGTAGGTGTGACGATTTCACCTCCGCAACCAAATCTATCGACTAAAATTTCTTTAAAGCTGTCCCAATTTCGGGAAGTGGCTATATGCGGATTCATGGCTAAATAAATTGCAACTGGACCTGTACATTTATTCCATGCAGCTGAAATTAGTTCTGAATCCTGTAGTGAAGGATCTAATGTTCGTAAATTTTCGACCATTAATGCAAAAGCGAAAATGTCTAATGAGTCATCCCCTGCAAAAGGAAGGATAGCCTTCTTGGCTGCTCGTAATTCTGCCCAAAGTCTAGATTTAGTTTGTGAATCTCTAGTTTGAATAGTTTTTAACACTTCTAAATGATTTTCAGTTACTGCCTTAAGATTATCACTATTTGATTGCAAGCATACTGCTAAAGTATGATCTAAAACCTTTTGAAGGCGAGATTCATCCATTGAATCACCCTGTCGTCCGCTACTATGGTTAGGGGTTAAATTTAGTGGCGTTTGATTACCATCCGAAATTTGGGAATTTATTACTACATTTGGAGTAATAGGAACATGGGAATGATTCGGCATTTGCGAATTTATTGGCACTTGAATATTAAGCGGTGCATGAGCGCTTGTTAGCATTTGCAAGGTAGGCATAGTTGGTGTTAAGATTGGTGTTACCTGATTATGCTGTGGCGTTACTAAATTTAACGGCACTGTTTGGGTTAATGGCGTAGTTTGATTCAACGGCACATTATGGTTTAATGAAACATTTCCATTTAGTGGCAAATTATGGCTGAATGGCGCATTTTGGTTAGCGTACACCTGATTATTTGGTGGCACTTGATTATTTATTCGTACCTGAGTACTAAGTGGTACTTGGGAATTAAAGGTACTTGATTTGCACATTTACTACGTGGAGATCTAGATCTAGTTCGATCTTTAGCATTACCCTTATTTTGAGTTGAGCGATTAGCTGAGCGAGATTGAACTCGTTTGGGAGGAGGCAAATTTACTGCATCATCGATCTCGTCGATGGTATCAGAATACTCCGATTCTGTATCCGATTCATTTTGAGTAGTATTAGTTATGTCCAAATTATTAGTACTGACTGAAGCGTCTGTGAATTCCACAAAATCTTGGCGATTTGCTGGCCTTCTAATTTCTCTGCCTCTCGAAGAACTGTGCCTCTCGCACGATTACTTCTAGTTCTAGGCATTATTTAACTAGATTTTACTAGATTTAACTAGATTTTAAGCAAATATTTAAGCTTAAAGTAAATTTAAACTTAATTTGTAGCACAAGTCTTAAGTTTTAGGCACTGTGAAAATTTTGTACAATTTTCTACAAATTTACACCAAAATGATGAATTTTCCTTTTAAAATGAAAATTAAGGAAATTTTCCCAAATTTTAACACCTGAAGTCGGCAATAATTTGACAGTGGTTATTTTTAGACCAACCGCGATCAGTTTCACACAAAATTAGCACTGTAGTGACTAATAAACCAAATGCAATGAACTAAATTTAGGCCTATAAGTTTAACCCAAATTTAACCAAAATTTCCTCTTATTGTGGAAAATTCAAAGCAAATACACTTTAAATGCACACAAGATAATACATTTGAACATATTTCATAGCACTGAACATTTCAATCAACTATTTTCATAAACAATTGCAAGACACAAGCAAAATCAACAATGTTATTTTCCAACAAAGCTCTATTTTCGACTTTTGATTGTTAAAATTCTGTTTACAAACAAACCAACTATCGTTGTTGTCTATTGGGGCAAAAAATCAAACCCGAATTTTAACGCTAAAATTTCAGCTCTTAAAAGACTGTAAAGTGCGGAAAATGGCAGTATTTTCTATAAAATACATCTGAATGCTCTGAAATCATTAGTATTATTTTTCTTTTCGGGCTAGTTGGGAGAATTGAATCACACTTATGACTCCATTGTAATGTTCTATTCCAGTGACCATTTGACTAGAATAAACATTATCGTTTAGGATGGCATAAGGGCAAACAATTGTATAAAACACAAATCAAGTATAAAATAGGTAGGCTAAATAATAAGCAAACATCCAATTTATACTGGGCCTTTAATCAACACTCCGCTGTACACAATATTGACCCCACATATGGCCAATTAAATCAGTGACAGATTATTATGATTTGATTGTATGATTACAATTATCGGCAATGAGTCAAACGAATGGCATTACGGATTAAGTCGAGCGGTAAACCTAATCATTATGATATTCTCCGAGTTAAATTAAGGGAAACTCGGGTTAATTTAGTAGCGTACGGATTGGTACTAGTTAAGCATAAACAACATTAGCTATCGCTAATCAATCAGAATACTTAGCTTATTAATAGAAGCTTGAGTGCGGCCATGGGCCCACGGGTCGGCTGGGGCGGCAAAGCCTCGTCGCTAACCCGGCACGGAAATCTGCCTGGCGTACTTCTGGATTGCGGCCTTCGGAATTTGACTGGCGTGAACTTGTTAGCGACTGTTAAGCTGCTTGTGATCGGACGATATCACGCATTCCGAGGTTCGGTTTAAATACTGTGGCGTTATCGGCCATGATCAATCCATTGTAGTATTGATTTATCATTGAAATGCTAAATATAGTAACATTTGGACAGCTTGGGCCCTTATCATCAATTGGGACCTCTCCGCCTGTCAATCATTCTATTGTTGCGTTCAGGTTCATTAATTGTTCCCCGTACGCGGCACTTTGAAGGTATATGCCGCCATCCCGTGTGGGAGGGACTTATTGTTATTCCCCGAAGTGATCGATCATGAGCGGCGATATTATCGTAATTAAATGTAGTTCTAGAAAGTCATTTAGGGTCTACGAAATTGTCGTAAATAATGTCAGCTGGTAATCCCATCCTTTAAACTCTATCAATAGGTATAATTACACTTGTTCAGTCTCAAATGATCTTGCCGCCTCTCGGTCGTCTTTGAAGAAGGACTCCAATTATAATTGCTATCCGGAGTCGTTTTGATCTATCCAAATAAATACTCGGCTCATGCATTTAATAAATATATGATATTATGCAATTATGCATTAAATTAATTAATTGTATTGTTTCTGTTATGAATATTAATTAAGCCATTATTAATTCCCTACAGGGGGACTGTTGGCGACTAAAAAATATTGATTAGGAGCCAACTTGGCGCCCAAATTTTTTAAGATTTCTTGAGCCCTGTTACAGTTATAAACAAAAACATGAAACGGCCAGCCTACAGCCAGGGCCGGCTGAATTTTGTTTCTATTGCCTAGTAGGAAATATACATTAACTGTTAATTTTTACATTCCTTTCCAGAATGCCGTCTTTCCCCAGAGGTTTCTTGATTGGCACGATGCAGCCAGCTTGGTAACCCGAGTGCGCATGCGCATTGCGAACCCCTCCGATAAGAGCCTCCATAACGACTGGATCTGCATCTTACTTCTCCTCTTGATCTGTCATGGTGGCGACTCAAGAGGGGAGGTAGAGTGGATACAGGTAATGTATATTTCCTACAATGCAATAAAAACAAAATTCAGCTGGCCCTGATTGGGGAGGGGGGGCTGGCAATTTCATGTCTTTATACGCCTTTCAGAAATATGCATTACCTGTTAATTTTTTGAATTAACAGAAGACTTCGTCAAAGCTGGTGGTGGGACCACCTGACGAGTTCCCAGGGTTGCAAGCTGGCTCACCAGAAGTTACAGACTCCGCAGAACTGAGTTGGAGAATGGAGAAGGGGTAGCTTAATGTTGGAAGACAATTTTAATTTTGCACTATTATTATTTTGCATTATTATTATTATATTATTATTATAAAGATACTCCAGAAAGGGAGAGGGGGGGTCTGCGTGGTGTGAGTTAGATATAAAGACAAGGTGGTTCAACGCACAATATTTACCTGAACTGCAGTGATGAAAATTTTGGTTGCCACAGGCACAGTCCAGGTGTTGATGAATTGGTCAGATGTGAAAAGAGTTTCCACAGGAGCTGTGTTGATTGGAGATGAAAAATGGGGAGAGTTCAAACATGGGGAAATCTTCTGGATTGAAGTGAACGTTGTTGCCGGGGGCAAAGAATGGTTCATAAGCTCCAAGTTGGATGTCTCGTTGGAGTGGAAGTTGAAGGTGGTCAGAAAGCATGTGTGTGAACCAGCGAACCAGATGATGCTCACGGGGGTATTAAGAGTTAATGTTAACATCGATTTCAACGGCGTAGAAGAAGATGAGAAGGGAACATGAAGGCGGCCATAATCCAGAAGAATAGAGGTGGATATCAACCAAGTCTCGAACAGAATGATGAAAACAAATAGATTCAGTGGAGGTGTAGTGGTGTCATGGAGTTTGGAAGGTCTTTAGAGTTCAGAAGTCAGATGTAAAACGATGGAGATTGATGATAATATGGCTGAGATTCGGTGAAGTTGAAATTGCGATGGAAGTCAAAGTGAATTTCAGGACGTTGTCAAGAAATTCATGGCCGAAACCAAATTGTTTACGTCGAGGGACGAAAGAGTGCATAACTTAAGGACGGGTCAAGAAAGTGAATGAGTAACACTTGGCCCGAGAGCGCCAACTCGGGCAGCTTAGTTGGTGAGATTTTATGGTGGAGTGTTTCTTCATGGTGTGGAGCGCCGGATGGAAAACGTCAGCGTTGTCGTACTGCCATACTTGCCGCGAGACGAAAGCCGATGTAGACAGCTTGGAGTTGGCCGAAATCCAGGAGCTTGCCTCAGGATCATGAGTGAAGCAATCTGCCGGGACTGGAGGAGTTGCAAGCGAGGCAACGACACTGGCTTTGGAAGCAATTAATGATGGACGACCCGAAGTTGATATAGGGGTTTGATCGGGTGAGGCAATGTTTGTTGAACTGGTGGAAGGAAGGGAGGCAAAGGGTCTTGGTTTTGACTTCATTACACGAGGGTCTCGGGGGTGGTGTCTTGGGTCCTTACGGGACGAGCGAGATGAACGAAAAAGGGGTGAGGCCGGAGGTTTGTAGTGTTGTAATCTCCATAATCGTTGAGCAATCTTAGGAAGAGAGATGATCATTTTGATGGTAGAGTTCGCCAGCTGTAGATCGAAGTGGAGTTTTGTCACTTTCTCGGTGATGAGCAAAATCTCGCTTTTAGCGGTGTCAAGAGTGGTGCGGGTGTTCTTGAATTCATCGGATTATTGCATGATGAAAGATACATTCGTACAAAGGTTGGTTTTCAGTTGTTTAACCTTCGATTTTGAGAGATGCAAATCTTGACGGATGGAGTGTTGGAGAATTGTGTCATCGAGAAGTCCGGTGGGAGGAGGGGAGAGCCTTAGGAATGGCATTGCCATCATCAAGTCCAAATTAAGTGACGAGGTTGGTCAGGGTGGAGATCGCCGGTGCAGGGGTTGGTAATGCACTGGATGCAGATGGTGCGGAGACAGTGTCCGGAACAGAGGGGTTGACGGTTGTAGGGATGTTCTGTGGGATTTCGTTTGAAACGGGATCCGCAGCCACGAAAACCACACTAGTGATTAAGGTGACAGAACGTCAGGGCCGGGAAATTTCTGGTTGGAAGGAAGGTCAACAGATTTCTTCTTTTTTGGAGGGGGTGTCGGGACTAGAGCAAGTTGCGGAAAAGTGATGGGATTCCTCAAGTGTGAAGACGATCTCAAACTGTTGCAGGACGAAGAGGAAGAAGAATGTGTTGGTGATGCCACTCGAAGAGTCAGGCCCAAGGGCGAATGATTGCATGACAAAGTGGTAACAGGTTTACCGGGGGTTAGAGGAACAGCGTTTAAAGCAGCTTGTTGCTCACTAAGCCTTTTCAACTTCTTTTGAGTTTTGACGTTTGCGAACGGTGTAAAGAAGGCCTGTTCTTCACCAGATTTGAGAGGAGACCTCAACTCAAACCATCAAAAACCTGAGGGTAAAATTTCGTTTACGGCAACGAACAATTTTTTTTATTTGCGCTCCAGCGCTAAAAAGACCTCGGTCTTTGGATCACCATAACTCCGTGAAAAATGGACCAAATCGTTTAAACTTGGCAGCCCTTAATACCCACGAACTTTATCTGTGTTCCCCCAGAAACAGATCCCAAAAATTCAATCTACAACCAGAACTACACCATTTTGAAAAACCTCCAAAACCGATGCCGTAATTACCGTAGCGCACGAAACGCCATTTTTCGCAAATTGTAAAAATTGTATTTATCTTTTATTTTTCACTTAGGCATAAAGCCAAAGACATTAGCTTAGTGTTTGATAGGAGGGGCTTCCTCTAGGAAGGTACTTAACCTCATTTTGATGTACAGACATACTTTGTTTGATATTTCTTAAGTAGATTTAAGGTGACGATCTAAGATGTACTTGAGAAATTCCAACTGCCAAAACCAATTATCTGCGGCTGCAAATAATTATTGAAACTATTTAAATGCGTTTTAGCATCTTGCTGGTACTTTTAAACTTTGCTTTTATAAAATATTTAACATAATCTTTTGCCATCACCACTACCGGAGCTTAGGCAACATTCTAACCTACGAATTTTCCCGGACCCGTCTTTTTCGTTTCACTTAGTTGTTCCTTAAAAATCGACTTGGCTATCGAATTCCAAAGTAAACCTGGCTTCCCAATGCTAAAAACTGAATTTATTGAGATCTTTCCTTCAATCGCGATGCCTAACATCGTGGTTTAATAAGAAAACAATCCATAATAATTAAAGGCCTTTTTCACGTTCCAAACAATGAGTATAACTCAATCGGCCTCTCTCTACCACGCAGTCAATAATTGTTCCTTCAAACGGCGCCAAAGCAGAAACCCTTTGCTCTGCCGACTTTTCTATTGTTCTCCGAGCCCTCCACCAACCAGACCCCCGTAGCTCTCCTACCCGTCCGCGCGAACTTCCGGTCCGTAGCATAAAAAGCCCCCGCTCCCCTCACTCGTTAGCACACGCTCAACAGATCTCAAAGCCAAAGGTAGCTACACCAGTCGGTATAGGAGATGTTCCGTCCGAAGGTTGCCATGCCGGGCAAAGGTAGTGGTTCGTAAGTAGATTAGTATTAACTTAGAAAATTTAACTTTTGGAAACCCCATTCAAAATTATAGTTCTAAACTTAATGACTAACCTTAAGCTTTGAGAATTTATGGAGGTGACGCCATGATCGGCATTCATGACTCAGGGTTCACGGTCCCTTACTAAAAACCAGCTTTTTTTCCCGTGTTTCTAGTATGAATTTACTCAAACACTAAATAGATCACTTAAACCAATTAGGTTTGCAGAAGCAGAGACTTCGATGGCTAGTTGCCCAAACTCATGTAAGTGTTTTCGTTGATTGGCAGAGTTTTTGTAACTTAAAAGTAACAAATTCTAAATGGCAGATTTGATTCTAAGTCGCACTTAGGAAACATAGTCTGGTAGTATTTCTTGTAATTCCCGCGGTTTATACTTAATAACAGGTTCTTGCGATATCCTGGCAGAACTTTTTCTTGTCGAAATTGTTGTTCTTTGCGTTTAACATGTAAAGGTTGAAACCGAATTTAATGTAAATTCTTGTCAGATTTAATGTAAATCTCTTGTTGCTGTAATTTAAAGCCTTCTTGTTGATACTAGTTGAAATGTAAATACTTGCTTTTTATATTCGCCTGTCATTTAATAAACCAAGAGTTTGTGAAACGTCAGTTGTTTATTAATACGATTAATTGCTAGACTTAATTAATTAAGAAAACCACTTATTACTTAAAGTCAGGACTGCAATTAACCACCCACCTGGTGGCAGCGAGTACCCCCCTTTAAAGTTGACTAGTTAGCCTACAGTTAAGACCAATGACTCTCTGTTACCCATACTGGGCCAGTAGTACATGTGTGCTGTTTCCTGGAAAGTAAAAACCGCCACCGCAACTAGTAATTTAAAGGTCAAAACCATCTTGATGTCGGCGAGGCTACAAGCACCTCTACAGTCGTAGCTTCGGCTGCTACAACGGTGGCTTTGTTTTGTTTCTGCATGCTTAATTAGCGTTCTGATCGTCACACACACCGAACAAGGCTTGGTGAAAAAGTTGGAAGTCCAATGATACTGGCGGGCAAGGTGTAGGTCGTAACGAGGCTTGGTTGATACAATATCACGGCAGGTGCATTTCTCAAGTTATGAAGGGAATAAGCTGATAAATCGCCTAAGAGTGAGACAAAGGAAGGTCACCACGATGTCTTGGCATGATGAAGGATGAGAATGATGTTAAAAACTAGCAAGAGATGTTCTGAACTAGGCAAGGGACGGCAGTGAACCGATGGTTTTCCTGCCGACAGAGCGAAGTATTGTGGAAAGCGGGAGCGGGATGCGTCTTCAGCAGTCAGGAGCCACCACTTGGTGGTGTGACAGAAGACAGAGGACCTGAAGCTGTGATGGAAACGGAGAGAACAGTTGTCAGAAGGTTGGAACGAAGGATCAACGGAGACGAAAGACAGTGGTCCGGTAGCTAGGTTGAAATGGGAAGATGGGCCACGGATGTTGAACATATGAGATCGATCGAGAAGAGCAGTTGGCTGAGGCAGAATTGAAATGTGAAAGTGGTGCAGCAATGTTGACAGGCCAGAGAGGGAGCTGACGATTGTACGTAGGTCAAGGCATAGGTTTTCCAAGATCGACGAGTGAGCCCCGAAAGAAGAATGAGGTCTGGAGGCGACAAAGTGGTGGCACCGGGAACAATCGCCAAAACCGTAGAGGAGGGCGACGTCAGTGACAGCGTTGAGGAGACCAAAAGAGGAGCCAAATTCGTGTCGTGGTCGTCAGGGTCATAAAAAGACATCAGTGGAGGCTGGCCTCCAGAGAGTCGGACAGTGGTGTTCCTATAGATCTTGACCGAAAGAGCTTCAAGCTGTAAATGGTCGGTGATAAAAAAAAAAAAACGAAAGATGTAGGGAAAAATGAAAGCGTGTCCACACTGAGGAGCACTAGAGGAAAAAAGATGCAGGTCCTGTCATTACGGGAGCTCTTATCAGAGGGGTGTGCATGCGCACTTGGGTTGCCAAGCTGGCAGCATCATGACAATCAAAAAACCTATAGGGAAACTTTAACTTTAACTTTAATCTGGTTAACTCGCCCCAATGGGCATTACATAACCACACACCACACACAAGAAGCAAAACAAAACAAAAAAGAGAGAAGCCTCCGCAGAAAACGGCACAGCCCCTAGTTATAGAAGAAAAGTGTAAACTCCTCACAGCTCTTAAAATGAGTGTCAAAGTTGTTCTTAAAATTGTTCACACTCGATGACATGACCACAAATTCTGGTAAACTGTTCCAGATGGAAACCACTCTCGCAAAAAAAGTTTGTCATGCCCACTCGTGAGCATGATAAGAGTGTTCCAGTTTCTTGGAGTGGCCCCTAGTACCTGTAACAGTAGACACTAGACAGCCTAAATCTTGACTTGAGGTACTCTCCTCCAAAACCCATACAAAGAATCTTGAAGAGAGTAATAGCACCACCTCTCGAGTACCTCCAACACAAAGATGGAATCTTGAGTTTACGCAGCCGTTGTTCATACGACAGATTCCAACAGCCAACAATCTTCTTGGTGACACGGCGTTGAATCCGTTCCAGTGCTCGAAGATGCTTAATGTGATATGGCCTCCAAAGTTCGATTGCATATTCTAGGATGGGACGAACCAAAGCCAGATAAAGTTTGAGAAAGACCCCCTTCTGCCTAGACGAAATTGTCTTTGCAATGATCGCTGAGACTGCATTAGCTTTACCAACAGTTCTTGCCACATGTGCAGTGAACTGCAGCTTGTCATCCACAAGAACCACGAGGTCCATCACATGTAAAAGTTTAGAAAAGGGTTTAGTACCCCACATGTAAGGCATGCCTGTATTGTAAAAACCTAGGTGCATGACTCCCGATTTTTCTGGGTGCATTTCCATTTTCCACGTTGTACACCAATTGTACATCTTGTCGAGGTCCCCCTGAATTTGCTGTCTGGTATGGAGGTCATTCGCGACTGCTTGCATCTTCGTGTCATCAGCAAATTTTGTCACCAGGCTTACGACATCATTCCCGAAATCGTTAAAGTAAAGCAAGAACAATAATGGACCTAACACTGAACCTTGGATAGTTCCGCTGCTTACACATACTTCAGCTGATCGGTTCCCTTCAATGACCACCGCCTGGGTCCGATCCCTTAACCAGCCGTCAATCCATTGGAGAATAGGACCAGTAATACCGAACATAGATAGCTTGTGGATAAGGAGGGCATGTGGAACTCGGTCGAATGCTTTAACACAGTCCATGAATATAGCATCAACCGGGATTCCCTCATCCAAAGCTTCGAACACACCAGAGTAAAACGCAAGTAAATTGGACGTAGTTGAATAACCAGTACTGACATCCACTTAGGGCGACTAGGTCGAGTAATAGTACTAGAGTACTTACACGAATCCAAAAAATCAGTGATGTAGTGTACAAAGTTGCCCCATGTCAGCTCAATAGTTTTGTGTGGTACATACACATTTGGCAAGAGCTTGTTGGAAAAGTTATGCCGAATCCTATCCTTACGGCATTCATTTGCAGAAATAGATGTTCGAATCAGTAGGATATCATGGTCACTCTTACCAAGCTTACCAATGTGCTCCACCGTTTCAATTAAATCGGGGTCCGTTGTCAACACCAAATCCAACATAGAGTCACCACGCGTCGGTTTGAGAACCATTTGATTCAGGCCTTTGGCTAATACGAGTTCTAAAAATGGCTCTCCATCTGCATAATAATAATAATAATAAAATTGTTTAGCCGATTGTAAGAGTTCGGCAAGGAGACGGAAGGGCATGGCCACTGACACCGTTCCCATTTACTAAAAGGAAATGTTATGTTTTGGAGATTTAAAAACTCAAGAGTTGAAGCAGGCCAATTTTGCGGTGCGAGGAGATCACCGACAGGTTGAGCAAAATATTGTTAATCGTACGTCTGATGTTAGAAGGTCCCAATCAATAAATGTGTAGTTGAAGTCCCCCACCACAATAACATTCTTCTTTGGAATGGTTCCCAGCTTCTTCAACAACTGTGCATTGTTGTTCAATGTAGAGTTGGGAGACCTATACACCGATCCCAGGCAGAAATTGTGTATACCTAGCCGGAAGGAGATCCAAGCTGAGCTTTCAAAATCACCGTCTTCTTCCAGCAGAGAGACTGGCAAGGAAGTTTTTGCGAAGATGGCCGTTCCTCCAATATGATGTGAAGTTTTGTCTTGGCGTGCCACAAGATCGTAGCCAGGATGCACTGGAACAATAATGTTCTTGGAAAACCATGTTTCTGTAACAATTAGTAGATCTGGAGCATGTATAGTAAAAATTGCAATCGTTTCTGTGTACTTGTTAAGCAATGATTGCGCATTTGTATAGACAATGGTAAGGTTACAGGGTGTACGAGTACTGGAGGTATGGTTTACATTCCGTTTTTTTGCAAGTGTTCTGTTGTGGAATTGTTATCAGTCTGTTGCTGCAGCTCACTCTCGGTCACCTCATGCTGCTTTGGTTTGTGAACCGAGTCCTCTTGGTTTTCTGTAAATGTGGGCGTTGCAATGTTCGATGTGGTAACTATAGCTCCACTCTCACCTTGTGATTCTTTTTGGCTATGCGTGCTGTTGACATTTCTTTCCCTGTCCAGCCGTGGCCTGGCGATGACAGTCCAGTTCTTTATCACGACATCCTCACCCTGTTCTTTACGCTCACGTACTTGGTTTCTTAGCCTCCAACTGAGCTCCCATTGCTGTCTTGTGAGATCTGGACTGATATATACTAGGGACAGCCAGCCCTCCTTCATCCTTAAAGCTTTGGCCTCCATAAGTATGGCTCGCTTACTGTCGAGGTCGGCGAGTGTCACCACCATTGGCCGTGCCAGGCCCTCTGTGTAGTTCCCTAAACGTTGTGATGCCAACCACCTAATATTGTAGCCCAATAACTCACCGAAAATGTCCCCAAGCTTAGAGACATCCTCATTTACCCAGTCATCTTCATATGGGCTTTGTGCTTCAGGAATGCCCGGATTACTAGATTCAATTGTCTCCTATAAATCTCCTGTTGTTCATCTTTAAAGCTATCCCATTGTTGTTGCTGAGCATTCCCTAGACTGCCCACATTCTCTGTGTGGTTTTTTTGGTGACCTACGTAAGAAATGTTTTGTTGCTGATGGCAGCCCGTACTTATTGAGCACTGTGCATTTTTCTGCAATTGTGTCACCTTTTTTTTTTATTAGTGCCATAGCACGTCTAAATTCAGTTAACGCAGCTTCCATTTCACATTTCAATTTGGCCATGTATGCCCCCAGATCATCTTTCACTTTATTAATGAATATTGTCGCATCCGTGTTTGTCAAACATGGTGCTTTTTCAACATTAAGCTGGCCCGGCGCGTTGTTCGGCAATCTAGAAAATCGCTGATCTCTAACCATACAGTGGCTCCCACTAGTGTCAACATCTTCGTCCGAATCGTCGAGGCGTTGTGTCAAGATTGTTTGTGTGTTGCTCAGGCCTCGTCTGCCCAGTCTGTGGCTCCCTCTAGTGTCAGTATTTTCGTGTGATACGTCAAAGTCTGCAAAATCGCAGTTATTGCATCTCCATTTGCAATAACTAGATGATTTTAAAAAGGAAAACACTTCTTTGTGAATAACAGCACAACTAACATGGTACCACATAGCACAAATGTCACATGTGATCCCGTTTCTAACAGTTTTGCTGCAGCCCGATCTCCCACATTTGGAAATTGCCGCCATAGTGTCACTCATGCTAGGATTCATTTACCAAAAAAATAAATCTCACTCCGTCCTTGTTACGCAACACGTTCGGATAATTTCACTGTAAACAACTTTACCTCTGGTGGTTCATATGTCACCAAATGTCAAGGTTAACTTCGACCTTTACCAGAGCTCTGTGAAAGTTGGTGTGAAGCTGTGAAGGTGTGAAGCTGTGAAGCTGTTACTTGTTACAGAATCAAGGGAGTGACAGCAATCTGGAAAAGGGGAAAGACAGCAATCTGGAAAGGAATGCAAAAATTAACAGGTAATGTATTTTCCGAACAGTGTATAGAAATCTAAATTTTGAGATTGTGAAGCTACATACTATTCAATGGAAAAAAATTATTGTGAGGCTATTAAATAAAATAGGAAGAAATGAATTACCGAAAACACAGATTGTCAAGAACAAGTTTGTGAGGACTGAAAATATCTTACACCATAAAAGAAGCACGGCCACGTCTGGAAGAACCATAAAAGAAGTATGACCACGTCTGGGAGAATAGAAAGGTAGATACATCAAGCTGCTGTACACACTGAGCGTATTTAATAGGTTGATTAGAAACACTTTCGCTATGTGTAGTAACAAGCAGAAGGAAAGGTAAGCTGGAAGACCGAATGAGCTGAATGATGGACCAAGAAGGATTGGAATTACTTGAAATGTGTCAGCGATGGTGTACAACCGATTCTAAAACCATGGTATCGGCATTTACCTGTAAAATGGAAAAAATTAAAACAACACTTGATGGAGAAGAAGAAAAGTAGAGAAGGCCAAGCCCACAATGAGATGGCAGGTACAAAACATTCCCAGACCCAACGAGGAACAGATGAACTTGACGAGGCTTTGAAAATTGTCATGAACACGAAAGAAGGAGTTACATTTTCCCGTGTGGTGGATGTAAGGCCACATAAAAGGCGAAACGAGGAAAGGAATTCACGCGAGAATGAAGCAACACCACGTAGGCACAAGAAATAAAGTGGAGACAAATAGCATAGCCACCCACTGCATGGAGACTAAACATCTTATTGACTGGAGAAATACTTCAACTCTCTTGGTTTCAAACACTAGGAATCACGTGGACTTGTGAAAACTAGAGTCCCTTGCTATCCAAGAACACGCAAGAATAGATGCCAACATTCTGAATTTACACGGACCATCACACCCTAACCTTGGGCATCTAGTCAACAAAAACTTTAGCGCTAGGCTCTGGAAGCATTGGAACGATTGGCAACATCATTGCAGAGGGTTACAGCAAGCACCAAATTTCAAAACCACAAACGATGACGTAGTGAGAAAAGCAAGAACTGAACTTTTAGACAGATGAATAACAGTCCTACCCACTACTGATTACAAGCTGTTGAAATTTGCTTGATATTGTGTAGTGAAAAACGAATGAGTAGTTCCCGACAGTAACTTAAACTTTCATAGTAACAATCTCCATCGTTTGTTGCTGATAATTGTTTCTGGAATTAGCCTTCGAATCCTCCTTTTCAGTTTTTCTGCTTTGAAAGCTCTGACAGTTTTCCTTTTGAAGTCTTTATTGCTTGTTATTTTATCGTAAGCAACGTCAGCGATATCCGTTTACCATTACCGTGATGTAAACTTCTGAGTAGTGGTGAACCGATACCATAATTCCGATTCCGGTTCCGGTTCCAATAAGCCGGTTCCGTACGGTTCCGATTACCAAATGGCAGTGCACAGCAAATTGAAAAAAAAATTAATAATATTGAATTAATTATGTTCAGGGTGTCCAGGGTTCTGCTGCATCAAATTTTTACAATTTACATACATTTTTAACAAAAATTTTGATATATACAAATTTGTATTATTAAAATTAAAAATTTAATTACAAACATTAAAATAATGTGTCACTTATACTTTTTAGATAGGTGTTTTTGCTTCCTGGATTAATACCAAGCCCTTTTTCTACTGGTGCTGATATGATTTAAAACTTTTGCTTTCCGAATTTATCAGATTTAATTTAAAAAAATTAAAATTAAATTTAAAAAATAGTTTAAAATAACTACAACATGGAAACGATTTTTTTTTTAATTCTGCTCTGGACCTGCACTTTTAAATAGGATATTTGCTTCTTGGATTGGTCCAAGCCCCTCAGTGAAGCTGATATGAT
Source organism: Lithobius niger (assembly GCA_023313725.1). Taxonomy (NCBI): domain Eukaryota; kingdom Metazoa; phylum Arthropoda; class Chilopoda; order Lithobiomorpha; family Lithobiidae; genus Lithobius; species Lithobius niger. Next base: position 5,475 of record JAHWFP010073329.1, on the reverse strand, counting down.
TTAAAATTTTCTTTTCTGGATGTATTACATTTTATTTTTTTTAACTTTAACTTTAAAAAAAATTAATTAAAATAAAAATAACTGGCTGAGTAAGAGCATACTTAAAAAAATTTTTGCAGCCCAGATGCCTAAGAGTCTTAGCAAAGTTTTGCATACTTGAAAATTTTTGCAGCGCGGAGTTAGTGCATGCACTGTTGACTCAATCAAACACACCAGCGTGACCAGACGTAGTAATTTCATTACTACCGTAGTAATTTCAGGGTCTAAAACTATGGTGTAGTAATTCCTGAAAGTGTAGTACATTTTAGAAACTTTGGAATTTTTTAGTAATATTTAAAAAAAAAAAAGCACAATAAACTTAAATCGAAATTGTTCCATGCTCTCCAGTAGGCTAGCTACAAGTAGCAAAACATTCAAATTGCCAAAAGTACGGTGGCTGAAGGTTTCGTCTTTACTTTCGCTTTTCAGAAGCTATTTGCTTGCTCTTATTTTCGCGAGATAGGAGACACGCGTACGTAGTTATGATGTGATTTCAGCCTGGCAGCTGTGTCCAGGCTGAAATCACCAATGCAGCCAGATGGGTACAGTGTGCGTTGGAATGCTATTCGCATTTGATTTTTAACCCATTTTGATGTAGTAATTTAGTAGTGATTTTAAAAAATTCGTGTAGTAATTTGTAGTAATTTTTTGGATCTTGTGTAGTAATTTACGAAATTTTTATCTGGTCACACTGAAACACACGATTTAGAAAAGAAAATGGTGGCGCAGGATCGACCAGCTTTGAATCGTTAAGCTATAGCTGCCCAAAATAGGAAACAGCTTAATGTTAATGAAGTCCTGATATCATTAAACAAACAGGAATCAACTATAACGTATTCTGCTTAGTATATTACCAGCCTAGATGGTATTTTATGGTTATATGATGCAAATTTGAAATTACTCAACAAAAGTTGGTATAAGCAGGTAAGTGGCCCACTAAAAACGCGCGAAAATGTGTTATTCATCCAATCCAAAATTCTACTATCAAGTACAGTTTTACGATGATTTAAGCTACTGAAATTATTTTTTTGTCCAAGACCTCTAAGAATTCATCTCAACTGTCGCATATCCCTGGAAAAGGTAATGTAGATAACAATATCTAGTGATTTAGTGATCTCTGCCGATTTTTGAAAGGTAGTCAGTATCGGCCAACCAAAGATAGCGGTTCCGGTACCAGTTCCGATACCACGGAACCGTACTCTGAACCGGAATCGGTATCGGAATCGGTACACCACTACTTCTGAGTGTGATGATTCCTTTCTGAAGAAGGTAATTGCTCATCACCGTAAATTTAAAAAGGAACCTTTGTTGTTGATTTTACGTGTGTGGTAAAGTGTAATGTTTCCCTCTGATGGAATATTTTGTTTGGAGAAAGGCAAGATTTTGGCATGTTAATCCCATAGCCCATACTGAATAGGATCATTAGGTTTGAGCTCAGATCTTCGACCAGCTAGAGATGTGTCAAGTTGCAGATAAGTCAATCGCCCAGGTAGCATGAAAATAGATCCCTTTCTTGTGAAGAGCCGTTTTATAACACTGACTTGTCAATTATGGCAACACACATAGGGGCTTGTAATAGGGGCTTGAAATTTCCAAACAACAGCACTCTGAAATGGTATATAGTCTTCCCCACAATGAACCAGATCAGGTGACAAACGGAAGGAAAAGGTGTACAAAGGTAAGCAAGCAGCTCCAAGCCCATGCATGCTTTCTAGGGATCGACCGGGTAACAAAAAACCGAGTCCTAGTCGAGTCCGAGCCGAGTCCGAGCCGTAAAACCGGGTCGTAAATTTTCAATTTTTGCTTTATGTTTAATATGCAGCTTTTTTTACTTTGGTTTCGTTCTTTTTTTTTTTTAATTGCTTTCAGTCATTTGCATTTTGCTTTCGTCCAGTTTTTTATTGTGCATAGTGTAACAATAACCGAAAGCAAAAAAAAGGACCAAATCAACTTTAAAATACCAGTAATTCTTTCTTCCAAATTTTCTAATTATAAACTTTACTTTATTAAATAAAGTGAAGTCAAAAATTAAATTGACCAGCAATTCTTTGTTCCAATTCTTCTTTTTTTTCCAATTCTTATTTTTAAAATAATAAAGTGAAATGAAAAATAAACTGCATTTTGGTTACTTTGTCTCACAATAGGCCTTTGTTGGCTTTAATCCTTTAAGCAATGATGTGGCCCAAGTGGAGTAACGACGTATATATACGTCGAAACTTTTATGGGGAAGAGCGGGTCGAAAAATGCAATTTTCGGCTAAAATATCGGCATGAGAAAAACTGAAATTCGCCGAAATTGTGCATAGATTTCTGTAATAGTGGGGTAAATTGATTGAAATTGAAAGATTCTCGGCAGGAAGCACAAAATGCTTTTGGCACCGAGTGAGCCACAAAGTTACCAGTTCTTGTAACAATAGGGGCTGATAAAATTTGGGAGCACTGTGTCAAGGCGCTGCTTGAATTGCAGAACAGAGGTTGCACTGACAACGTGTGGTGGAAGCTTATTCCAAGTGTTCAACACACGAAACGAAAAAGTGTGCTGACGAAGGGTGGTGTTGCATCGGTGTTTAAAAAGTTTGGCACCGTGGTTGCGGGTCACTGGATTAGAGGAGAGTGTAAACCAGTCAACTGAGGCTTGATCTTTGCCAGCAAGTGTCTTGAATGTCATAATGAGGTCCCATCTCACTCGTCGATATTCAAGAGTTGGAAGCTTGAGCGCTGCACGACGGTTTGAGTAAGGGGTGTTCTTGAGCCCCGCGACAAGCTTTGTGGCACGTCTGGACACGTTCCAACTTATCACGGTCTTCTTCGAGGCGGACCCACCAGGCCTGGCCCGCATACTCCAAGATACTGCGTACCTTACTGCGGTAAAGTAAAAGAAATGTCTTTCTGGTAAGGGTCGAGAATGTGGTCCGAATGATGGCAAGGGCCCCGTAAGCCTTTGCAGTCACCATTTGAATGTGAGCAGAGAACTTCAAGTCGCGATCAATGATCACTCCCAGGTCCCGTTCAAGTACCCTCTCTGGGAGGGCAAGTCCAGGTCCCAAGTAATAGTTTACCTTGTGGTGCTGAATGCCAAACTTCACAACGCCACACTTGTCTTCATTTAGGTACATGTCCATGGATTGAGTCCAGGACACCATGCTGGAAATATTGGCCTGTAGTTCAGCCGTACTTACTGGGTCGTCAGAGATAGCAAAGATTTTAGTATCGTCAAGGAAAACACAGTTATCTTTGTCAAGATGTACAAACAAGGTGTTCATAAAAAGAATGAAGAGGAGTGGGCCAAGCACACTGCCCTGTGGGACTCCACTGTGTACTTTAACTACGGCAGAGAGAAACCCCTCCAAACTACATCTCTGGTGTCTTTCAGAGAGGAAAGCAGAGAGCCACGCAAGAAGTGCACCTGAAAAACCAGCATCACGAAGGACGTCCAGAAGTGTGACATGCGGCAAGGTGTCAAATGCCTTGGCAAGGTCAAAGTAGGCTGCATCAGCTTGAAGTTTATTGTCGAGCCATTCGGTAATTTTATCGAGGAAGTGGATAAGATTGTGTGTTGTTGATCTGCCGGGGAGACCGCCGTACTAATTTTGATGGATGATGTTGGTTTCGATTGCAAAGTTTAACATGGTGTTAAAAACAATCTTTTCCATGATTTTGCAGGGAATACTGGTAAGACTGATCGGGCGGTAGTTCTTCACAGATGATCTAGATCCACCTTTGTGGATAGGTGTGACATGCGCAAGTTTTTAGGCCATAGGGACAGTGCCTTCAGTCATGGACTTGGTAAAAAGTTGCACTAAGGCAGGACTAATAGTTGGGCCAAAACTTCTGCATTTTTAGTGAGGAAAGCATCAAATTTGGCACAGATGCTAATTTAGGTATACTGATGAAATCTGGATATAGGGCCAACTGAATTTCTCTAACAGGAAGTGGAAACTGGGAGTGCCTATTTTCAGCCATGAGCCAAACCAAAAAATAGATTGACCAATTTTCAAATAAGGGAACAATTATTTAAAATGTGTTGCATCATTCCTGAATAATATTACAGCTGACTGATAGGTAGCTTAAGGGCTGAAACGGAGGTCAATAGGTCAAATTTTGGACGAAAAATCACATTTTTATCATTTGCTGCTAAACTGTTGCTTTTACAAAGGAAAAAAGTGTTTAAAATGTGGTGCATCAAGCTTTAATACTACTCTGGACAATTTTTGTATGATAGCCCTGACTGAAAGGTAGCTTAAGGGGCCAAACAAAGATCAAAAGGTCAAATTTTGGACGAAAAATCGCAATTTTGTCATTTTCTGCTAAACCGTTGCTTTTACAAAGGAAAAAAGTGTTTAAATTGTAGCATGTCATATCTTAATGCTATCTCTTGAGATTTTTGGGTATGCAAGCCCTGACTGAAAGGTGGCTTAGGGGGTCAAACGAAGGTGAAAAGTTCAAATTTTGGACGAAAAATCATTTTTTTTTCATTTTCTGCCAAACCGTTGCTTTCACACAAAAAAACCATGTCTTAACATAATTAAAGGAAATCAAGGAAATTTAGACCTTTTTTGTCTAAATAAAAATGTGCCAGGTTCGATGGTTTGGGTAGAAATTGCTGGAATATTACCTGACCAATGGTCACTCTTTCTTTTTTATCATAACTACAGTGGGTATGTATGACTTTGGAAGTTGAACTGCTACTAAGTCTTTACTAATCCTAGAAAAGGATGTAGATAAGTTCATCTGAAAGGTCCTTTATTCAATGAAGCCAATAAAAATATTTTTTTGTAAGTATGGTGTGAGCCAAACCTGTTCTTTAGTACTGATGTAGGCCATAAGCATTTTGACATAGCTCTGTCCCACAGTTAAGTAAGCTATTTTACAAACACTGTCAAAAAAACTATCCTCCTTTTAGATGAGACTAAGCAGTTACATTATTTTTGTTTAGAAAAGGCATAGTAACAGCTCAAAGTAAAAAATTTAGTAGTAGTTACAATTCAGTAGTAGAAAAAATTCAGTAAAAATGAACAACATAGCCATTAATCGGTTGACAATTAGCCATTAATCGGTTCTTACTTATAGCAAAACCGTTTTATTGGTCTTACTGGCAAAATACATCTTCACCTAACACCTGCAAACACTGATTCTCAGACTCAAAGCTCATCACATTACCATCAGCCTTTACTGATAAGGATATCATGAGCAAGATCAAAATGGAAAAGTAGCCCATTCCTAGTGACTTTACGAGTGATTTTCCTAGAGACTTTACGAGTGTTGGCTCCTCAACATTCGAAGAAAGAAGAGAAGAAATCGTTCTGCCTCTGTCTGTGTACTGATTGTGGCAAATCCATGACGTAGTCGATACGGCAATGAAATTGACGTCTTTACTCGAGTCAGGCCACTCTTACAACTAATACGTTTAGTTCTAGTTCCTTCCCTAAACGCACAG
>JAHWFP010073327.1:6271-48228 GCA_023313725.1 Lithobius niger | reverse complement strand
TAAGAGGAAGCATGATGTCAATTTAGGTGGAAGCGTGACGTCACTTTAAGAGGAAGCATGATGTCAATTTAATTGAAAGTGTGACGTCACTTTAAGAGGAAGCATGACGTCAATTTAGGTGAAAATGTCATGCCACTTTAAATGGAAGCGCGATTTCACTTTAAACGGAAGCATAGCGTCAATTTAAGTGAAAGCGAGACGTCACTTTAAGTGAAAGCATGACATCACTTAAGAGGAAGCCTGACATCACTTTCAAGAGGAAGCATGACGTCAGTTTAGGTGGAAGCATGACTTCACTTTACGTGAAAGCATGACTTCACTTTAGGTGAAAGCATGACATCACTTTTGATGAAAGCGTGACATCAATTTAGGTGGGAGCGTGATGCCAATTTAGGTGGAAGTGTGACGTCACTTTAAGAGGAAGCATAACATCACTTTAGGTGAAAATATGGCGTCACTTTAAGAAGAAGCATGATGTCAATTTATGTGAAAACGTGACATCACTTTAGGTGAAAGCATGACATCACGTTAGGTGAAAGCGTGATGCCACTTTAAGAGGAAGTATGACGTCAGTTTTGGTGAAAGTGTAACGTCACTTTAAGAGGAAGCTTTACATCAATTTAGGCGAAACAGTAACGTCACTATGTGAAAGCGTGACTTCACATTAGGTGAAAGCATGATGTCATTTTAGGTGAAAGTTTGACGTCACTTTGAGAGGAAAGCATGGCGTCACTAATAGGAAGCATGACGTCAATTTAGGTGTAAGCGTGACGTCACTTTAGGTGAAAGTATGTCACTTTAGGTGAAAGAATGACGTCACGTTAGGTGAAAGCATGATGTCAATTCAGTGAAAGCGTGACGACAATTTAGGCAGGAGCGTGACGTCACTTTAGAAGAAGCATTACATCAATTTAGGTGAAAGCATGACGTCAACTTAGGTTAAAGCGTTACATCACTTTAGGTGAAAGGGTGATGCCACTTTAAGTTGAAACATTAAGTCAATTTAGGTAAAAGCGTGACGTCACTTGAGGTGAGTCAGTAATGTCACTTTAGGTGAAGCATGACATTACGTTAGGTGAAAGCATGATGTCATTTTAGGTGGAGTTTGACGTCACTTTAGGTGAAAGCGTGATGCCACTTAAGAGGAAGCATGACGTCAGTTTAGGTAAAAGTGTGACGTCACTTTAAGAGAAAGCAATATGTCAATTTAAGTGAAACTATAACGTCACTTTAGGTGCAAGCGTGACATCACATTAGGTGAAAGCATGATGTCATTTTAGGTGGAAGTTTGATGTCACTTCAGGTGAAAGCGTGATGCCATTTTAAGAGGAAGGATGACGTCAGTTTAGGTGAAAGTGACCTCACTTTAAGAGGAAGCATGATGTCACTTTAGGTGAAAGCATGGCATCACTAATAGGAAGTATGACATCAATTTAGGTGTAAGCGTGATGTCATTTTAGGTGAAAGCATTCCGTCAATGTAGGTGGAAGTGTGATGACAATTTAGGTGAAGCCTGACGTCACTTTAGGAGGAAGCATTACATCACTTTAGGTAAAAGCATGACGTCACTTTAGGTGAAACTGTGACGTCACTTTAGGTGAAAGTGTGACGTCACTTTCGGTGATTAGCGTGACATCACTTTAAGTGAAAGCATGACGCCACTTTAAGATGAAGCATGATGTCAATTTAGGTGAAAGCATGACGTCACTTTAGGTGAAAGTGTGATGTTGCTTTAAGAGGAAGCCTGACATCAGTTTAGGTGAAAGCGTGACGTCACTTTTGGTGAAAGCATGACGTCACTTTAAGAGGAAGTTTGACGTTAAGTTAGGTGAAAGTGTGATGTCAATTTAGGTGAAAGCATGATGTCACATTAAAAGGAAGCATGACGTCAATTTAGGTGAATGTGTGACGTCACTAGGTGGAAGCGAGACGTCATTTTAGGTTGAAGTGTGACGTTACTTTTGGTGAAATCGTGACGTCACATTAGGTGAAAGCCTGATGTCGCTTTAGGTTAAAGCATAACGTCATTCTAGGTGAAAGCGTGACGTCACTTTAAGAGGGAGCGTGACGTCAATTTAAGTGAAAGCACGACGTCACTTTAGATGAAAGCATGCCGTCACTTTAGGTGGAAGCATGACGTCACTTTAAACGGAAGCGTGACGTCACTTTAAGTGGAAACAGTGACGTGACGTTAGGTGGAAGCGATTTTAGTGTAATGGGGTATTGTGTTAAAAGGGTTGACTTGAGTAGGACGTAAACAAGACAAATCAGGATAACCTCGGTTCTTTAACAGCATTTATTATAAAAGTACATACATGCCATCAGATTTACTCGCCCCACACGTTTTCAATCCAAAGCACTACATCCTTAAGTCAGTGAAGACGAGAGTTAAATGGGAAAAAAAAAGCCCAAAGCGTGCACAAGAAAAATACATAAATGCTACATTTCGAAGCTTATTATGATTCGTTCTCAAGCCAAGAAAAACTATCAGTCTGCTTAGGTCATAATAAAAAAAAAACACTTAAAATTCCACAGAAATGGAATTGTTTGTTTTGGTGTTTATCTGTTTCTGTAGAATTTTAAGTGGTTTTTATTATGGCGGAAGCAAAATCTGTTTGTTTTGATTGGCTTGAGAACGAAGCACCATATGCTTCGAAACGTGGCATTGTTAATGTTTTTCTTGTGCAATCTTTGTGCTATTTTTTTTCATTTTATTCCTTAAGTCAAGGCACATAAAGAACCCACCATAATCAACCATGGTTTAAGCATAGAAATTTGAAGTATTACCGTGGTGGTATTTGTGTGCATGTTACCTGTGGTTTTATTTATTTTTTACTATGTCAGTATGGCTTAGCGGTAGGACTTCGACCCTTGGTCTCAAAGATCGAAGGTTCAATTCACGTTCAGGCATTCTGACATTTAAGTCCAAAATGCAACCGAAATGGGTGTGCATTTGCATTCGTATACACACACAGCATTCCATCGAACTAACAACAAGGGCCGGACTAGGTTAATATCGTTTCACAGTAGACCTTGCTGAACTTAATAATAGAGCAGTGACATAACGTAGTATTATCTAGACATACGCTAGTGTGTCGCCGCCAAGTAACAGTAGATCATCCCATTGTAGACATCCGATTGTTAAAGAATTGATTGTTAATGATAAAAAGGCGGCTCACTAGCAGACATGTGTCTGTTAACTGTAAGCAACTGAAAGCTTATTTTGGGATGTTGAGGATAAATCCCAATGCGACAGAAATGTTTCAAATTGTGGAAAATGTAAGGGGAAGGGTCAGAGATTAAGAAAAACTGAAATTTAAAGGATGAGTGTCCACCAACCATAGAGAAAAAGATGCGTCAATAACGTTGTATTTATGTTAATGTCTAGCTAGTTAGCTATACTAGGTTAGCTAGCTAATAAGATTTTTCCCATGTTAAATCCCATAGCCTTTTGCTCATGGCTAGCGCGAAATTGAGAAGGCCAATCGTAGCTGAATTTTGGCACACGGATGCATGGTGATCTGAGCATGGTCTTTTTGTTGGTTTGAGAGTTGTAGGGGTCAGAACAAATACGTGGGAGGGTTTTGAAATTCGCCAGCAGCGAATTTAAATTTCGTTTCTTTTCCAAGTTGCAACCAAATATTTCAAGCAACAATGTCTTGAACAATCAACACTGGTCTTTAGATTTATTGTAAAAGCCTGGACGAACTAAGAACTGAACTGTAACGAAGGACAAAATAAGGAAACATTAACGTTGCCGTGGATTGCATAAGAATAGAAGGATGCACGTTAGATGATGGTTACGCAACAATACGAGCATCCACGAACTAACGAGTTTTTTGTTAATAACCCAAAAATAAAATGCTTCGTGTTCTGCTGTTTTAGTAACAGCGACATTCGGGGGTTTCTGCAAGTTACTCGCACCCAATAATACTTTGGACGTTAAATAAAAACGTGAAGATTGCTACAGCGATTAGCAATCATCAGACTGACTGTTCTCCCAACAACGCCAGTCCCTGGAATACCAGGGCTGGCTTTTTTTCAAGTTTTCATTTAAATTTCGAACTATTAGTCGATGCGATTAACTTGGCTAATAAGATTGACCTTGGCGGCCTTTCCATGGTTGAATGATATCACTACCTTCAAAGGCCGATCGTTTTTGGAAACTTGGCGGGTTTTTCTACCAGTTTTGGTTTTGGGTGGATTGTATATAACTCTATGGTGGAGCCAGTAACTGGGTTAGCTGCAAGAGGCACTGGAGGGGGTAAGAAGGTCGTTTTACTGAAGCCAATGCTATTAGACTGGATTTCTTAAGCCTACATCGCGCGATTTTTGTTGTTGGAGAAAACAACGTTTTTTTAAGTCTAAGAAACCGCTTTCAAAGCACTATCTTGACTAGAAGTGCCGTTGTTTTCCCTTACATTTTAATCTAGTACACCTTGTAGCTATGCCCTCCAGATGCTATCTCGTGGCCAATATGACGTCACTTGCCGCTGCTCTATAGTGTAAAAGCGACGCAACAGATGGCAGCAGCAGTCACGTCAGGTCTTTCGAATGGCTATTGGCTGCAAGTTATGGACTCGCAGCCAAACGATTTCTGCATCCTTTGAAGGTTTACCATTATTTAGTTTCATTCAAGGCACAATTATTGGCACTCGTGTTGAAGCTGTTGAAAATGCAACTCAAGCAAACGTATATGATGATAAATGTAACGTAAACAAAACCTGAAACTCAACGTTTGTCAATAATGCCTCAATTTTTTAATGCACTCCCCACCAATATGTACGTAATTTACTAAGCGGCGCTTAGCAACACACGCACAGAGTATCATACTAGGAGATAACCTCAGGGCCGTAGCCAGCCCACAACATTCACAGTGGCCGCTGTAGGAAAAAATTGAAAAGTTTGGTGAATTCTGTGAAAAGTTCTGCATGTTCTCTACTCTGGGACAAGCAGGAAAACCTGGAAAATTCGTGAAATTTAAAATTCGTCTGAAACTGGGGAAAAACTTAGGGAATTGTCAAATTTTTCACAAATAAAATGGAAAACCCAGGGGAAAAAATGAAAAACCCACTTTGAGATTACTAGGTAGGGAGATAGTAAAAAAAACTGTATCTTTACACTTTTGTATTGATACCTAAAAATTCATTAAATCTGGCTACTGCTTTACACTGTGTGAGCCCATAATCAAGTAAACCTGGAAAAAAAGTATAAAAAACTTCCTTTCTGAAATTATGGTAAATAGCCTGGAAGTTGACCTCAACTTCCCTGAAAAACCTGAAAAACTCTGGGAAATTTTTTCAGTAATTTGGTGGGATCGCGTGGCAAAGTTGATTTTCTCTGTGGGTAAAATAAAAGTCTGGCTACTGTCCTGGATAGCCCATTATCGCAGATTAAATTAAATATGATTAAATCCACACTCCGGCAAAACTAAAACAATTAATATCTCCGTTCCTATTCAATAATTTTCGATGAAACTTGGCCAGATAGTAGACAAGTATGGAAGGTATATTTATAAAAAAAAATCTGCAATTCTGCGCAAGAGTAAAACTAGGGAGTCATACGTAAATTTGAAAATTGTTCACTTGTTGTTCTTGTATGACGCTGTTTAAAAAACAAAAAAAACTACACCTACCTAAAATCTGAAACATGATAGATCCTAAACCGGAAATTTTCTTGGGACCGAAAATTTCCGAAATTCCGAAAATGTGTTGAAATGTGTTTCCACACACACACAATTTCCACACACAATTTCCACACACAATTTCGGAAATGTTCTTTGAGACAACACTTTTTCAAATGGTCGAGCCATTCCGGAGTTACGGGAGCATTGCATTTTTATTGTGAGCCCTGGCCCTAAGCCATGCGCCCACTCCAAAACAACATTACAATACCTATCAACAAGCAACACTAAGACCACTACCACAGAAACCACAAAAACCACAAAAATCACTCAAATTGCCGGTTACTTCCTATACAAACACAAATTCAGTAATAATTCTGATTTACAGGGGGAACAAACAAAGGATGACTCAAATTATGGAGCGCGTTGCCTTAACAAATTTCGCAATGCGAACTAAATCCTCTGCTCGCCCAGTGACTGCAAGTAGGTCATCTGCTGTTGTTCCGTTCTTAATCCAAAGTGATAGTATTTGCCGTTCACTCTGCCATAAGGGACAGTGTAGCAACAGATGCGAGACAGTGCTCTCTTCACCACACAAACAGGCTGAAGGCTGGCTCCAGCCCACTCTTTTCCTATGTGACTGCAGCAAACAATGTCCAGTCCTCAGCCGTGAGACTAATCTGGCTTTCCAGTAGGGCAGAGCATTGAGAGGTGACTCACAGGCACTAGTCTGACAGATCCGGAACAGTGCCCTACCTGTCTGCACATTTGCCCACTCCAAATTCCAGCGCTTCAACGTCCAGGATCGGAGCTTATTTTTTGCTGTCGCCATGGAAGGCGTTATAGTTATGATCTTATCACTCAGCATGCAAGCTTGTTTTGCCATCTCATCTGCTTCCTCATTGCCTTCGATACCAGTATGCCCTTTTACCCACTCAATTGCTGGAAAACCAGATTGTAATGCAGTCCGTAGCTTCCAGCAGATACTGTACTGCAACGGATCCGATACAGACAGAGATGCTATCGCTCCTCTCAGCGCCATAACTGATGCTCTCGAGTCTGTAAGGATCCTGAAGTCTAGAAGCTCATAGTCGGTCGCAATATCAAGAGCTATGGATATTGCTGCCATCTCACAAACATAGCTCGATGAGACATCAGTAAAGCTTCTCTGGAGCCGCAGTTTCAGGTCTGGTATCCATACTCCAATTCCTCCAGTCATCGTTTCCGCGCGAAAAGATGCATCACAAAAAATACGGCACGCTTGTACACTCTTCCTAGTGAACACACTATCTAATTCAGGGCACCATACCCACGGGCAATGAGGATGCACAGATGTGACACTCAGAAGTGGACAAAGAAAAGGATCACGAAGAAGATTCACCCCTCGGCCTGCAACACCAAGCTTCTCACACTCCTCTACATTCAGAGAAATGTAATCATACAGAATCTTCGAGACAGGGTCCTGTGAGCCTCTACAGATATTCTGTAGGCACAGCATCACTAACCCATCATCACTAACCCATCATCAGCCCGAAGATGTACTGGTGGATCACAGGCCTCCACCCCGAGACTCTGTACTGGAGTTGTAACAAGACAACCTGTCACTGTTCGTAGACTCTCATTAATGACAACTTGTAAACTGTTCAGTTGCCGTTTTGGTCCTGCAAGGAAAGGGAGGTGGAAATCTAAGGTTGCTCTAACATGTGCACGATAAGCTGCTAACAGGTGTTTTCTTGGAATGTCGTGGTAGTGTGTCAGTGCTTGCTAGACTGGAAGGCGGAGCTCCAACCTCTCTCTCAGAACTCTTGTGTGCTCTGTCCACCGTAGACCACTATCTAACCAAACACCAAGATACCTCACGCAGTTCGTTGGGTGGATTAAAATCCCTCCTACCTTAATCTGCAGTGAGGCACAACATACGTTTCTGATGCGAGAGAATAAAACCATCTCAGTTTTTGCTGGTGACAACGAAAGGCCTCGTTTCGCCAAGGCATGCTCAATACGCTCTACAGCGCCCTGGGCAAGCCATGCTAGTACGTCAGTGTCACTTCCAACAAACCACACTGCCACATCATCGGCGTAACACACAATGTTCATATGATACCGCATCTCTTCCAAAACTTCATTTATGGCAATTGCAAAAAGCACTGGACTGAGACAGCTACCTTGCGGCAGCCCTCGGTCAGTGCTTTCTTGAGAAGACCAGTGACCATTAACTTTTGTCGCAAACACTCTCTTTGCAAGGAGAGCTAGCACAGCACCAGACAACTTACTCCCAACACCCATGCTGGTTAAGGATGCTTCCACCCAAGCCATGCTTACAGTGTCATACGCTGCTCGTATGTCCAAAAATACAGCTACAACCACGAGACCATGTGCCCAAGCGTCTCTAATACTGGTCAGGAGATATAGGATTGCGTCCTGCGCGCTCCTCCTTGACCTGTAACCGAATTGGATGTTTGACAGACAGTTGTAATATTCCATGTGCCAATTTAGACGGTAGACTAGCATGCGCTCATATACCTTGCGTGCACAGGAAAGCAGCGCAATTGGTCTGAAATTCCTTAGATCCGAGCGTTTGCTGCCTCGTTTATGAACTGGTATTAGAACAGTAAATAGCCATGATGGAGGCAGCGGAGCACCATAATAAAGCTCTTGCAAATACAGAAGGAAGTTCGAAGTGTCCTGATTTGACAGAGAGCCTAGGCTAGCGTACGAAACACCATCTATACCCGTAGCACTCGTTGGCTTACATTTGGCTAATGCCCTGCGAAACTCAGAAATATGAAAAGGTCTATCAGATTCAGTTACGGGACCCTCAACGATCAATTTTATTGTTTTACATTGTTTTAACCATTGCTATTGGGGAACAATGCCAATCGGCAAATGTCTGATTGTTGGTTATTGTTTGTTATTGTTCAATTTTACATGTACATGACTACATACAATTGAATAAAAAGGAAAAATTTATAGAGAGAAAATTTCTCCAGAAAAAGAAAGACAGAGGAAGATAAGACAAGTGTGACCTCCTTACGTTCACAATCCTATGCAAGTTGTAATATCTACCCAAAACCAAAACTGGTATAAGAAAAGCACCACGCTTGCAAAAAAAGGTCGGCCCTGAAAAGTAGTGATATCATTCAACCAGGAAACGGCTGCATAGGTTAATCCTATTAGCCAAGTCAATCACATCGAGCAATACTTTAAATGTTAAATGAAAACTTTAATATTGCAACAAGTAGCAATATCCTAGTTTTCATTTAACTTTCGTACTATTAGTCAGTGCGATTAACTTGGCGACCTTTCCCTAGTTGAATGTTATCACTACTTTCAAAGGCCAATCCTGTTTGGAAACTTGGTGGCTTCTCTTATACCAGTTTTGGTTTTCGGTGGATACAGATTTACAAGAGACAAGGGGAAAAAAAACAAAAGCTAAAAGAAACAGTGAAAATAATAACGCAACAAATTGTCTAAAGAATGAACTCATCGTGTGCAACAATGCACATCTAAAAAGGACAAGAAACCTAGACACACGCTAGTGTGTCGCTGGCAAGTTGGGGACCGGTCATTATTTATGGCCCGGGGGGGGGGGGGGGGCACGGGAGGAAATGAAAATGTGGCTACCAAACTTTGGATGAGCTCCCCACCCCTTCGAATCCCTGGAAAAAATCTGACCGCGCACCCCCAGTAAAGATCCAAAAATAATGTGACCGTCCCCCTTCCCTCCCAAAAATGCCTTTTCCGTATGCTTGTTGAAACTCTGCAGATGACCTTCTGTAGTCAAATTAAGTAACACTCCACACTGACAAGTTACCGCTAGTTGTAAGGAAAACGAGCCTCGTTTTTAACGAAAAAACACGTTGAGTTAATAATGTTACTCAAAACATCGATGTTCCTTATAAACCCACTTGTGTCAAGTTTTTTCATAGAATAAGTATGATGAATGCACTCTTTGCCAGTGTGTCCGTATCCAAAACACAGTCAGCACCTGAAACAAAGAAGAAGCCACGAAACCAGGAGCCAAAGCCATTTTCTAGAATGTTTATTGAAAAATCTATGCTTGTAATACTGAGCTATTAATAACTTCAATAACCTTGTAAACAGTCACGTCATGGGGAGTCTGGGAGGCTTTTGACTGTTGAATGTGTCATTTTTGAGATCCAAAATAACTTTTTCTTCCATTTTGGTTTGTATTTTTTTGTGACCTCGAAAGAGTCCAAAAATTCATGACCCCAATTTCCTCCAGGCCCCCCCCCCCCCCTTCACCCGGGCGATAATAATGACTGGTCCGTAACAGTAGATCCTCTGATTGCAAACAACGAATTGTTGAAAGATTTATTGTTGATAATAAACTGGCGGCCTCACTAGCAGACATGTGCCTGTTAACAGTAAGTAACTACTGTATAGTAATAAAAGTCATTAATGTGTCAATTATAAGTTGTTCCACAACTTTGTTTAAAATGTGGTTGGGTATCAGTGGCACTGGATGTTACCCTTCACATCCACCCTGGTTCCTAGAGATGAACAGGAAACTATTATTATTATTATTATAAATACGCATAGTTTGTCATATTGAGGATAAATCCCAAATGCCACCGAAATATTTTAAATTGTGGAAAATGTAAGGGAAAGGTGCAGGGATAAATAAATACTAAAAGTTAAAGGATAAGTCTCCACCTTTCAGTAGTGATATCATTCAACCAAGGAAATGCCGTCAAGGTTAATTTTATTAGCCAAGTTAATCGCACCGAATAATACTTTGGACGTTAAATAAAACCTTTTTTTTTTAATTCTTAAATTTAAAAAGAACAATTAAAATCCATTGCGTGTAGCATTTAAACAACAAAAAGATAGAATTTGTGATTTACCAATTTTTACTTCCATTTCTTGCAACTAGACGCTGTTGTTAGCAACTGTGTAAATTGATTTAACTTTGTTCTTTCTTTAAAAAGAACAAACATGATAAAAAAAAATGCAAAAAAAAAGAACATCTGAAAAATGCAAAACTTATTTAAACTGCAGTTAGGTTAATGCACTTTGCTAACAGCGACAACCAGTGGCAAAAATTGGTACTAAAATGTTGTAAATCGCAATTTTTATCTTCTTATTGTATGAAATGCTCTATGCGACCGATTTTAAATGTGTTTTTTTTGTATTTAAGAGAGTTAAAGAAGGCCTATTATTGTAATCAATAAGTGAACCACTTTGCCCTTATAAGGATTTTATTTCAAACGAAGGTAATTTTATTACCTTACCGTTATATGTAGCAGCAAAAAGTCTGAGGCAATCTTACAAGTTTTATTTTAGACAGATTTGATACCACGATAAAATTATGTAATCCTATGGCACGTTTTTTTAACGTCAGCATCCAAGGTTGATTATGATGAACCCCCATTATGGGCCGAATTTTCCAGTTATCCAGAGCCAACTGGATTACATAATACATCTAGTCGGCTCGGATAAAACGAGCAATATGTACGGTTCTGTTGTCAGGGCCCGGATGGATTATACATTTCGTCCAAAAATGCCGAGAGTTTTTGTGGTATTATTCACCGAGAGAGTTTGAAGAGGCTTTTATCGTCGCGGTGGCGTTTGGCACACACACATAGCGATCTCAAGAAATGATAAACCGGAAACTGGAAAAAGAAAAGAAACTGCTTTGGAATTCTCAAAAGTGGCTGGCCCACGTGCAGCTGTCAACACGGAGATTTATAAATATATTCTGGATGTGTCGTGTGTTAATTGGCAACCTCTTATTTGGCGCGTGCATGTTCGTTACTGGCTCGCTGCTTATTATTGGAACAAAAACCATAACACAAAGGGAAACATCCGGGGATTCCAACAAAGATACCTCCGATTGTGGTATGGGCCGGTAGAAGGCCATTAAAAGTTAAAGTGGCACTATCACCGATTGAAAGCAGACGAAATCTGACAACATCTAGCGCTGTGTAGTACCATCTAGCGTTTGCTTGCACCAAGCAAAGGAATGCATAACGGCATTTCTTTTAACGAAACAAACAAGCCATGACATCCTTAATTATTGAGTGAAAATTTGGTTCGTCTTTGTGCACATGGGAGCAAGCTATAACGATCAACAATATCATTGTCGCTAGATGGCGCCACGTTATTTTCGTTCGCATGTCAATCGGTGATAGTGCCACTTTAATTAAACGATTCTTAGAAGAGGTAATCAAAAACAACAACAAAAAAGGCGCAAAGGCACTGGCGCACAGTGAGTGTTTTTAAAATTTTTCAAATTTTTATTCTTGATTTTTCAGATGCTGGCGATGTTTTTTTTATTTATTTTTTATTTGCCAATCAAAGTAAACTCCAATAGCCAACATTTTGCTGCGGAGTACAACATGTATGTTTTAATACCAGGTTTCAGCCACGTTCTCACTGCAAATGAAGCATGCCGGATAAAAGTCTTATGTAGTTTAAAATCAAGTTTCTAGCTATGACCAAACGTAACCGTAAACCACTTTTGCTATGACACAACTCTGAATGGCTTTTGGATTCGTTTCAAGTCCATCACGTGAATGGAGTTACGGCTAATATGGTCATCGGATCCAGGAAGTGTTTAGTGAAAGCGATGAAACGTGATCGGGAATTTTTTGTTTAGATTGGCTTAAAAAAAACGTTTCATGTACTAAGCAAAAACACATGCTTGCGTTCTTGAGAACCACTTAATTAACTTTTAGCGGTCTAAGGTCCAGAATATAGCCCATAGCTAGTGAAGGAACTGGGTAGTTTCTCGCAGTACCTTAAGCTGCATGGCTGGACTTTGCCAGGGTCCCCTTTCCAGATCCCAATCAGATGAGCTTGTTCAGAGAGCTGAGCTCAACTCTGCCACCACTCAGCAACCCTGATCAACGAACTTGGCACTTGCTACTTAACTTAATGGGTGTTATTTTCTAAAGGTCTCTTCACCCCAAGCGAAAACATTTGATTATTGGCACCATTTGAGTCATTGTCTCATGGCGAACCACATGTAAATGAATTGAAAGTATGGGCTAGACGAGAAAACGTTGGACAATTTGCGAGCTTTCTAATATTCTGAAATGGACATGCTTAGGATATTGTGAAAGGTGGCGATTTATTCTTTCCATCAATTCTAACATAACTTGTTTAGCTTAGATAAGGACTGTCCTACACCTATCTTAAAGGGAAGTGGTAATGGTAGAGCGGCGAAAGCATATGGTGATTTTCGTTTTCAACGTGCTCTTGTGAGCTTTCCAACAACCCGACATGAACATGCTTACGATATTATGACAGGTGGGAATCCATTCTTTCCATCAATCCTAACCTAAATTGTTTAGTTTTAGATAGGGACTGTCCTAAGCCCATTTAAAGGTGTAGCTACATTTGGTGTAAGCTGCTTCAATTTCATAGTACCATTGTAATGCTCATGTTTGTATTTGTGTCTAAACTAAACTATTTCGGTTAGGATAGGTGGAAAGAATAGACCCCCACCTTTCAGAAAATCCTAAGCATGTCCAATTGTCCATTTCGGGCTATTAGAGGGCTCGCAAGACCACTTTGAATTCGAAAATCACCATACACTACACCATTACGTCTTCACCTTTAAATGGGTGTAGGACGGTTCCAATCTAAGTTAAACAAATCGATCCCAACCTTTCAGAAAATCCTAATCATGTCCATTTCGGGTTATTAGAAAGTTCGCAAAATACTTTGAAACCGAAGGAGCGCTCGAGCAAATTAAGGGAGGTAAACTTGGAATATGATTTTGAAGTTCAATGGTTGCTTTTACCTAAAAGATGTATATCACCTATTCTTGTCCAGAAGTTTGTGCTGAACGTTCTTGCTCCACGTTATGCTTTTGATTTGTTAACGGTTAAGGAGTTACAGCCCAAAAACGACCGCCATTTTTCCAAGATGGCCCTCAAGGTGGTTCTACATCAGTAAACGATCTTAGTGACATTCTTAAACATATCCCCGAGTTTGATGCTTTTAGCACGAAGTGCACACTTTTGCCCCTGTACCGATGTATTAAGACCCCTCATGTGTATAGGAAATACTGTTGCACTACTGGACACTCAACAGTAGAACATGCAAAAGAATGATCTCTGACTGTGCCCTCGATCTACGGACAGTCAACGAACGTGTGTGTGCGATTGTTCCATCTTCCCCTCTACAACACCTTTCTCTTTTTGTTTCCTATGTCGGTGTTCTCCGGACCTAAATTACCTTCATTATTACGCCTTTGCCTGGACGGCGGCATTTCGAACCCGCATTTCCGCCCAAACCGACACCATCGCTTTTGTCTAATGTTATGCTGTCAAACTGGTGCCGGAAGGTTGTGTCATGTGACTGGGGTTGTGGGTAGGTGTCAATCAGGGTGTGTTGTTTGGGGTGTCCCAACACCCCCCCCCCCCCCCCCCCGGCCTTCACGTCAAGTGGAAGGACGTTTCTACCACCTTTAGGAAAATATCTGCAATTTTTTATTGGTATAATTTTTTTCCGAATGACGACGATGAATTTTAGACAATTAATAACGCTACGACTTGCCTAAATTTGGTCATGATGCTGTCCACGTTAAGACGTCTTATTTGTTAAGTTTTTAGATAAGTTTTATCTCTCCTAAAAACAAAACGTGTTAAGGATTCCCGCCAAGCTTTTCAGCCGTTCGAAGTCATAATATCAGATGCCAAGCTCTTTCGCCAAGTTAATCCCACCGAGTAATATTTCAATGGTTGTATGAATTTACAAAAATTGCTTACTGCGCAACTTTCAATTACTTCATTTAACGTTTGAAATCTTAATCGGTGGGATCAAAAGTAAGTAGGATTAGCTCGGCGTTTGATGTCACGATTTCAAACGGACAAAAAGCTTGGCGGGAATCCTTGACAAATTTCGTTTTGGGGCAGATATCACATAGTTTTGGTTCAAATTGATAAAATTCGATTTTTTTTCTTACCAATTACAGGATGGAAAAGCCAATCCAGTTTTTTTTTTTGTTGGCTTTAGTTTCGTTTTGAGGACAGCAGTCGGGTTTCACGTGGACATAGCATTTCAGCAAACACTGTGGTGTCTGAAACCTTACAGGAAGGCTTATTCGTGTTCCTTTGATGTTTTTACTATGGTACTTAAAAACCTTACCTTAAACATCAAACGATTGCATTTTTAACTGCACGTTGTTACAAAGTAATTGACGTTTAGACTGTTTTTTTTCTAATAGGTTTACGTGTGTCTTTGTGTTTGAGGTTCTTCCAAAAACGACCAACATGTGTACGAACCATACACACGCTTCTGAAGACATTCGGTACCTTCAATGCACGGAAACCTCAACCGAACGTTCCAAAAGTGTCTGATGAGGGAAATGACGTCACCTTTCAACGCGACTGATGGCTCCATCCAGAGTCAGTCAATAATCCATCCAGAATCAGTCGATAAACTGTGTCTCGCGCATGCTCACAATTCCGCAAAAAATCAACCTTCTTTGCGAGCTGCTGCGATTAGTTAGCTCCCACAATCCCTCAGTCGCGTTCAAGATGATGTCACTTCCGTTGAACGGACATGTTTTGAACGAAAGGTGAAAAAAGAAAGTTTACATTTAGGAACATCTGCTTACGTAATAAATGTGTACAAGCAAGGACTAAAGTCGTTCGTTGGACTCTTATCTCTCGTTTGTCTTTGGAGTGCTGGATTATAGATCTATCGAGTGTGCTGTGTTTTGGCAGCACCAAACTGTGCACAGCAGCGGACTTTTTTTTACACATGTGTGATGTTTTGGAAGAAGCTGTGGGAAAAGCAACAATTCTTCACTACTCGTGCTGTTGTTGTCGTACTACGTAGGCTACTTAACCGCATTTCCCATCGGCCAGTGAAAGGGTTGGGGGATGTGGCGCGTATGGAGCTTCATTCTTTCCTCCAAGTACCCCCAGCCTAGCTATTGTCGATTTTCTCTCCTGTGCTGGGAAGGGGCGAGAACCGGATCTCGCTTGTTAGTTATCGGCCGTTAGCCTTGCTGCCCTGTGTCCGTGAACTACATGAGCAGATTTTAGTCTGTCTTCTTGTTTGATCCATGGATGACTCGGGTCGTATTTTGGAAGGCAGTTTGGCTTCAGGAAACACAGGGGTGCACAGGATGCGATTCTCATTTTTGGAGTCGGGTATCCGGGAAGCCTGGCTGAAGGGCTGCATTGTGGCTGCGTTTTCTTGATATGCGGGCAGCGTATGACATGGTGGATGTCGCTTGGGTAGATTTCTCTTGGTATCAGTGAGCAGTTGGCAAAAGCGGTTCTCACGCTTCTTGGTGTTAGGCACTTTGTGACCTGGCTGAATAGGTTTTGGTCTGGTGTCAAGTCTACCGGGAGAGGCGTTCCCCAGAGTAGCTGCCTTAGTCCAACACTTTTCGCCATTGCCAGCAATGAGGCTCTTGCGGAGCTGAGCCATCATTGTTAATGTCGTCACCTACACAGATGATATTTCTGTTTGGGTGGTGGGAGAGGACTTGGGTTCTACTCGCCTCTATGCAGTCTGTCATTGCACTGGGCGAGCAACTGCTGGCGATTAGGGGCTGTCCCTTTCTTTGAACAAGGCGGTGGCTAGGAGGTTCTGCGACTCCTTGGCCACTGTGCTGGTTGATTATATTTTGTTGGGCCTCCTGACACAGAAGTCGTTGGGCTTCCCTAGGATGGGTCCATATCTTTTATCGAGAGGTTGCTTAAGGCAGCTTTGCGTCCTGTTTTTCGTCCAGCACCTTTCCCCTTGCGGCGGTTCTGGTTTGTGATGACCAGTTGTGTGGCCAGGGGGTAGGGGCGGTAAATATCTTTTGTGACGCCTCCTTTTTCTGTGAGTCCTGGAAAGGAGGGGGAGGGGTAGGGATGTTAGAGTTCCAGTATTATTTACAGAATCTCCCATCAGCTTTTTTAGAGGAACTGATAACAATATCCATAGCACTTGACGTCAGACTGGACCACCAGTTGCCATGTTTTTGTATTTTTATGGACGCAGCCGCTAGCATTCTGTTTCTCCAGCGGGTTTTTGAGTCACTCAGTGTGACTGATCTGCTGGCAATAGAAATCGGCAGCAAGTTGTTTGGTGCCATACAAGGGGGGTGGGGGGACCACTGCCTCTGTGCTGGGGCACAAGGGAGGCGCTCGGTAATGAAGTAGCTGATGATTTAGCAAGACAGGGTGGAAGCACAATGGAATGAGGTTTTCTCTAGTGCCCGGGGATCTCCAGCCAGTGCTCTCTGTTCTTGCTGTGAATCGGTGGCAAGCTGAGTGGTCATCTGGAAGTATGTGGAAGAGGATTTTTCGTGTTCATACAACGGTCTCTGCGCCCAGGGCAACTTTCCAGAAGGGACGCTGAACTTTTGTCGAGGCTCAGGACTGGGCACTCTCTTCTGAGGGTGCATGTCTTCCGCCTGGGTTGGTGCTCCTCTCCTCATTGTCGTGCGGAATCACAGAAGAGACGGTAAAACATTTTCTTTTCGAATGTGGATACTGGACGGCGTTTCGGCGGCTCCCCTTCAAGGAGGGGGTGGGGATCTGTGACGGGTACTTGAAGTCACTCCTCATGTGACCCTCAGGGTTTTTTCCGTGGTGTTGCAGCCTTCTGTAAGGCGACTGGAAGGTTTGTCCTGTAGTAAGCCAGGCGGGGCCCTCTGTAGTTCAGTGGGATTGTTGGGGTCTCTAGAGGGAGGGTGGCAGTTTCTCAGCAGAGGTGCTTGATGTTTTGATGTCTGGTGTACGGTAACAGGCGAATATCTCCCTGGTGAAAAGCCCCTCCGGAAAATATCCCCCTGTCAATATCCCCCCGTGCAATTTTCCCCCCGGAAAATATCCCCCCCCAAAATGTCATCCCAATACCTATTTTCCCCCGGAAGTAATTAAACTAAGCTAATTTAATCTCGCGTCTTCGTGAATTATAGACTGTTGCAGGCTATCGCAAATAAAGCTAATCTGATCTCACGTCTTTGTGTTCATTGTTGTAAGTCAAATATAGGCTACCATTCATTTTTGTTCAGGTTGGGTTCGTGCTCCCTGAAAGCCAACAACAACAAAATGCTGTTTGGGTCCGTGCTACCTAAAAGCAAAAACAAAATCCTGTTGGGAAGATAACCCAGTTTGGGTTCATGCTCCCTAAAAAAAAAAATAAACAAACAACAAAATGCTGTGCAGGAAACCCAGTTTGGTTCGTGCTCCCTAAATGCAACAACAAAAAACCATAATAATGCTGTAACTCTAACCTTAAAAAGTATTGAGGTTCATTGTAACTCTGAATTTACGCTTCCTTACCCCCCCCCCCCCTCAGCAAAAGGCATGTTCCCCGGTTAAACTACAGTTGTCTGCAAAACTTCAGCTTTATTCACTGCATGGACAAATAGTTTTAATAGATCGTTTTAACAAATCTGGCTACTGAATCTACGGAATATCACATTAAACCAAAAAATTCGAAAACTAGTATACCTAGCTCTATTAAAAAGCAAATGACCAAAAAAAGTCCCTATATGGAGACGGTTGAATTCGATCCGATCTCCTACAAATTTGGAATTGTACAAGACCTGCAGCTATAAATTAAAACAGCTATGCAAGATGCACGAAATAACGTCTGAGCAAAAAATTTTAAATGTGGGTACTATGGGTTACCTCTACAAATTTTTCAGACAGAAAACTAAGATGACTAAATCAATCCCACCATTGCACTACAATAATAAAGTATTAACGACTCAAGTTGAGAAGGCTAATGCCTAAGCGCCGGAGACGCTTCGGTGACGTATGTGTGCGTTCGGTTCCCTAACCTCGTATACAAAAAATTATAGTTTCAAACCAATGAGACGATATTGTTTTTTTCGCCTACCTCGTGAACAAAAAATATATTTTAAAACCAATGCGACGAATTTTGGTACATTGATGTACTAATCTAAGACGTACCAGGGGAAAATGTTATACATCCTTCGCAGATTAACTAAAAAATTCGGATAAGTTCTTTAATTATTTCCCAATGAGTCTTCAATTTCTGCAGCAACATTTCATATTTCAGGATAGTTCTTTGTTCTTCGAAATTGGACGCCATTTTCGGTAACGCTTTTGCGGTAAACGGCGGACGTGTGTACCGCTCAAGTCACCCAAGGTACTCAGAGACGCAATTGCATTTTTTTAATGCTACGGTACCGCTGCGTTGATGGGGGGAAACTGCAGTGCAAAACGACCGCACAAGCGGTGGGCGGTAACGCAACGTCGACACAGGTACGTGTGCAGTAGCCAACAGATGGCACGTAAACCAAGCCGCAAATGCGGTACCGCACGTGTGCACCGGCGCTTAAACCATACGTTCTGCAAAAACTTCATTAGCAATGATCATAACGGAAACCAGTTGGACTTAGACGTCCCTGTTCCTGGGCTTCCGAGGAATAAATTAAATACTAATATTAAAAACAAATACGTCAAGTGTGCCGTAAAAAAAGGGGTTATATGATTGAATTTTCACTTGTTAAAATGAACACGGATAAAAATTGATGATCATACGTACAATTGAGAAAATTGCATCTGTTTAAGTGCTGTTGTGCTTTACGTTTAAATATATGATTCTGTGATACGCAATTCTATCGTTTTTAGCTGCCAATTTAGAGGCGATTCGGCCTCGAAATTAACAACGAAGCGGAGTTTGGTTTAAAAATATATGCTTTTAGCTGAAACACTGATTTTTTTCAATTCAATTTGTTTATTATGGGTCTCGGCCCTAAGCCACGCACCCAAACTCATTCTAAATTACAAAATACGTAACCACCAAGCACCAAAGTACCGTCACATTTCCATCTAGACACATACCAGACACATCTAGGCCAGACACAGCGCCACAAATTGTCCAGCTACATGTCCACCATACCCCACCACATCACACGACGTAGGAGAGGGCGGAGAGAGCACACACTACAGCCGTATTCCCGTCGCAACACAGTATCTGGCTAACCGACGCAACTTTCGCAAGGGGGATGAGCCTGCCGATGTAGACAGCAGCAAGTGGACAGTTGGCAACTCCTGTGTCCACGTGAGGATCGCACAACGCTGATGTGCAAAACACGGACAAACAAGGATGAAGTGCTCTGGTGTCATGTCTACACCACACACCGGACAGAACGGATCAGCTACCCATCCGATCCTGTGCCGATGTGCACGCAGAAGTGAATGTCCGGTCCGTAATCTGGAGAGCAACTTCGCGTCCTGATAACTAAGTTTGTCTAGTACTGGATGAAGATCACAAGTCGGTTGAATTCGAAACAGGCCTATGCCTGTCGACGATGCCGCCCACATTTCTTGCCAGTTGCTGATAAACCAGCGTCGAAGGAGTGGCCGCCTTGCCTTTGGTGAAAGGACTGGCACAACCTCTGTTGATTCCTGATAGACCACTTCACGCGCCAAGCCATCAGCCTGTTCGTTCCCGTGAACACCACTGTGCCCACGGATCCACCTAAATGCTACAGTGCTACGTTGCATTGCAACCCAAAACTTCCAACCGATGGAGTAGATCAATGGGTCGTCCACCTCAAGTAGTTCCCAAGAGCGCTGCAAATTTCTTATGCTGGAGAGCGAGTCGGTGCAAATGGAAAACGACGGGAGATCCAGGTCTAATGCAACATCCAATGCGACCGATATGGCCACTTTTTCACAAACCGTGCTAGATGTCGCCGCAGGCATGCACCGCTTGAGTGAAAGTTTCAGAGACGGTACACTCACCCCAATTCCACCTTTCAGTGTGGCCGGAATAAAAGAGGCGTCACAAAAAACGTCACATTCGACGTACACAGACTCAAACACCTTCAAAACATCCGGACACCACTTCCATGGACTCTGAGGACTCATCCTGCCAACAGTGAAACAGTGCTCAGAAATCTGAAACAAGGTGGTTACACCATGCCCAGCCACACCAAGGAAGTCTCGCGCCCTGTCATTAAGTTGCCTGTAATCCGCCAAGATTTGCCCGACCGGGTCTGCTACACCCCTGCTTAGGTTCCGCATGCACAGGACTGCCAGGAGTTCTCTCGCACGGTAGTCTAGGGGTGTTTCCCCGCACTCCACCCAGAGTGCCTGCACTGGTGTCGAGACCATGCAACCCGAAATAACGCGCAAACACTCATTCACCGAAATTTGTAACATCCTGACATGCCGTTTCGAGGTACTCAGAAACAGCAGGTGATAGTCTAGGCACGCCCTAATGAATGTCCTATAGACAGCCAGCAACGCGCCTCGCGTAACCATGGCATGCTTGACAAGAGCCTTAAGAATTGACATCCGTGATCGAATCTTCAACACGTAACCCGCTCGCATGAGCATTCCAAGTGAGTCCAGCATCCAGTAGAACCCCAAGATACTTCACTTGCTGTTTTGGTTGAACATCAACTCCATCCACCCACAACCTGGGCATGGTCTGCATGCTGTTACGCGCACGTGAAAAAACAACCACCTCTGTCTTGGTAGGGGCAAGAAGCAAACCCCTATCACCAAGTCGCAGGGATACTAAGTCAAGGGCACGCTGTGCATGTGCCGCTAACTGATGCAAGTCACTGCCCACAAACCACATCGCAACATCGTCGGCATAACACACTATATTAGCCGAGACTCCTAACTCTACAAGTACATCATTAATGGCCATAGCAAAGAGTGTCGGGCTGAGACAGCTCCCCTGAGGGAGCCCACGATCAGTTTGTGCCTCAGCCGACCAGTGGCCATTCACTCGCGTTGCAAAACGACGCGCACCGAGGAGAGCAACAATCGCCCGTCAGAGCTTGGAACTAACACCCATCCGAGCTAGAGTCGCTGCAACCCAATCTATAGACACCGTATCGTATGCTGCCCGAATATCAAGGAATACTGCAACCACTACTTTTCCCCGTGCCCATGCCTCCCTAATGCCTGTCAATAGATATAGTACCGCATCCTGTGCACTTCTACCAGGTCTGTATCCAAACTGAATTGGCGCAAAACAGTTATAGTATTCAACATGCCAACTAAGTCTACGAATCAGCATCCGCTCAAAGATTTTGCGGACGCACGAGAGAAGTGCGATTGGTCTGTAATTAACAAGATTTGACCTATCACTACCAGCCTTATGGACAGGGACAAGGATGGTAAACATCCATGCCGGGGGCACAGCAGCACCATCCAAGATGCCTTGGAAATGCGTCAGAAGCTTCTCTTTGGCCTCTCTCGGCTGCCTCGTCAATTCATCATACGTGACCATGTCCACACCGGGCGTGCTCGTATTCTTGCACTTCAACAAAGCCGCTTCAAGTTCCTGGAGCTCCCACTGAGCGTCACCAGCGTCAGAACGAATACCATCCTGGCATAGAGGAGGCGGAACGCCCGTGGGAAGAGCATAAACACTTGCAAATCTACTGTTGAAGGCGTCTGCCATGTCTTCGCCCCGTAGGATAGAGCGGCCAGAGGTCCCCACTTGCGTGCTATAAATCCACGTCACATTAGTCTTAGCATCTTGTTGGCGAAGTGCACTCCATGCCTGCGACAGAGACACTGCCGCACCTACACGCGCACAGAGTCGCCTTCCATAAGTCTCCTTTTCCTTTCTAATGATATATTCCGATTCACGTGCCGTGCCCCTGTAGAGCAGCCAGTGTTCCTCATTGGACAGTCGCTTCCACCTTCGGTAAGCTCTACGCCTATCGCGCACAGCCACCGTGCAAATGTGCGTCCACCATTCGGGTTGCTGCCTTCTGTTAGAATCCCCATGCTGCACATACCTGCTCTTGCGCCGACGACACAAATTTTCATTCATCCAGCCCGAGAAGCATCCATTGCTTACTACAGGGTGTCTCCTGCTTCTACTCGGTGTTTGCACTCGATTCCCTACAGAACGCAGAAGAATCGGAAGATGATCACTGTTCCTATGATCATCCGACACTTCAAAAGCAAAAGATGATGCCAATTTAGGGGTGCAAACAAAAAAATCCAGCACCGACTCCTGTACCGTGCCATATTGCCACCTGGTGAATGTTGGGGTCCCATTTTGAATTATACATAAACCCACATGATCAATCGCACTGACTAGTCTTCGCCCTCTCGCATCTATCCGCAGCGAGCCCCAATCAAAATGGTGACTGTTAAAATCCCCCCCTATTAAACATGGAGTGGCGAATTGCTCAAACCAGGAGGACCACTCCGTAGTAGATGGATTGCCTGTGGCGTGAAGAAAAATTAGGTTAACCCATTGATCCAAAATCCATATTTTAATGGCACATGCGTCAATGCCATGTACATGCCGCGTTAACACAAATGGTAGATACGGGACCGACCACTTCACAAAGATGCCTACTTTGCGACCAGAATACACGAAATCGGCTCTCATGGCCGCCTCATTAAAATCACCCATATTTTCTGGCGATGCTGCAGCATCTTGCATGACTACAATATTCGGATCACTCATACCACTTACTTGCTCTTCCTCCTTCTCTTTCTCTTTAGGCAGTTTCTCTGACGATCTTTTCCTTCTTCCTCCACGTTTCCGCTTAGCAGGGGGCATCAGCCATTGTTCTTCTCCAGTACTCTCATCTGCATTAGGAGCCTTATCCGCTTGGATTTCCAAAACGTTTTCCCCGCCGTCCTGGTCATCCATTTGCATACTGGTGCTCTCTTCCAAGGCCATTGCCCCAGGGTGGAACGTTGTTGCTGCTGCTGCTGCTGCTGCCGTTGTTGTTGCTGTTGATGTCGGTGTTGGAATGACGTCACATTTTCTCGTTCTTGTAGCTGTCTACGCCGCTCCTCTTCATATACAGCTTTCTGCAAATGTTCACACAATTGCCGGGGATCCCGCCAAACACCGCATGTCGCACAATAGCGGCTCGCGCAGACACGTCTGTAGTGCCCACGCATCGAGCACCTCAGGCACTTGGGCGCGCGATCA
The DNA here is from genome assembly GCA_023313725.1 of Lithobius niger. Classification (NCBI taxonomy): domain Eukaryota; kingdom Metazoa; phylum Arthropoda; class Chilopoda; order Lithobiomorpha; family Lithobiidae; genus Lithobius; species Lithobius niger. Next base: position 24,719 of record JAHWFP010073327.1, on the reverse strand, counting down.
CTGACGATGACAAGAGACGGGATTCCTCGGATAACGACAACATCTGGCACATCTTCTATAGACAGACCTTCGTGCAAACGCAGGGTGATAATACGAACATTCGTTTCACAGACCTCACGACCACGGATTGTCAGTTTTTCAAATGCATGGGCTTCCAATATGCCTACCCTACCAAAAGACGCACCAACAACTTGCGGTGTAATGCCACGTGGCAGCCAGTGGAGTCGCGCTTGAATAGTTTCCTCGTGGTGGTCGAATAGCTCAGCCGCGCACCCATCAACACTCACTTTTTCTTTGAGCAGCTTCTGTTTTGCTGCTTTAGTCCTGAGTTCAATTTCAAAAGCATTACCTCCTCGTAATACACCAACTGCCGCAATTTCATTGGCTCCTACTATGCGCTCAATGACGGAATAGATCTGTGCATAAGGGTAGGGACGGCCAACTGGGTCACACACAAGAACAACCGACAGGGGCATTTTGATATTGGACAATACTGCTCCATACTGCTTTTTGAGCGCCTGTAAATTCCTTGAATGGACGTGTGCTGCTAACTCTTCCTCTTGCCTGTCATCTTCTTCACTCCCACTCCACGCTCCCTTCTCTGCACCACGCGCAGCAGTGCTAAATAGTTTGTGCACTGACTGAATAACCGCATCTTTCTCTGCATCCTTACTTGACTGGTCACGCTCACCTCTATGCCGCTGCGCTTCTCTGCCGCTGCATCCATCTTGGCTTTTCATCATTGCCGCTACATCACTCACACCATATTTACGTACACTTTCTTCAGCTAAGCCACGTTTATGCGCCACTGCCATCACCGCCACAAACGTTTCCGTAGAAACCAACCCAGTATTCAATTCTCCACTAGTGATTATCTTCTTGTGGATTAGCTCCCGAAGCAGGGCATCAACATCCTCCGCCATTTCGCCCTTCTTTCGCTTTCCAGTGCCAAGAGCTCTTTCATTTTTCATTTTTTTCATTTTACCGTTCAACAATCAACTTTTTAGCAAAGACATAACACGTGGACGAAGAATGAATCTGGAGTTTGCTGAGTGGCATTGTTCCTTAAATACAATGGTTAAAACAATGTAAAACAATCAAAATGATCGTTTAGGGTCCCGTAACTCCGGAATGGATCGACCAATTGAAAAAGTGGTCCCTGAAAGGTTGAAGCCCAGGGAAATTTCTGGCTCAAATCAAGTTTCAAATTTTAGGTAGGTGCAGTAGTTTTTTCTGAAACCGTGTCAACCAAGAAGAACAAGAACCAGAACAACAACAACAGCAAGTGAACAGTTTTCAAATTTACGTGTGGCTCCTTACGTTTACTCTTGCACGGAGTTGCATAAAAGTTGGTGTAAAGTTTGGAAAAGTTGCTATTTACTATCTGGCCAAGTTTGGTCGAAATATATTGAATAGAAACGGAGAAATTAATAGTTTTAGTTTTGCTGGAGAGAGGACTTCAATCATATATATATATATATATGATTACTATAATAAATAAACTTGAAAATGTCAATTTTTCACCAGAAACCATTTTACAACATCTCAATAAATTAAAAAACAGTACGGCTATTTGCCCAGGTGGATTCTCGTTAACTTTTTACAAGAAACTTGCTCATCAACTGTATTGACCCTTGTTTTATATCCTCGAAAGATCATTAGACATGGGTACTGTACCTAGCAGTTGGAGGCACGGAAATGTTGCGCCTATTTCCACGAAGAGTGATATGGCCGAGCCAATAAATTATCGGCCGATTTCGCTCACGTGTGTTCCATGTAGAATCTTTGAGCGGATTATACGGGATGTTCTTTTAAACAACTTATATTCATTCAATCTTATACCAGATGACCAGTACGGCTTTCTTCCAGGTCGTTCGACGACCTTTCAACTCTTAACCTGTCTCAATGACTGGACGCTTTCAATGGAAGACGGTAAACCAGTTGACGTTTTATGTATTGATTTCGTCAAAGCTTTCGATTCCGTGACACATGCCAAACTTCTAGTAAAGTTATTTAACATGGGTATTAGCGGAAACATTTTTCAGTGGCTTGAAGATTTTCTTAAGAACAGAACTCAAGCAGTAAAATTGGGAACAACCACATCTTCTTCCTTACCAGTAACCGGCGGCGTTCCACAGGGGTCAGTATTGGGCCCATTGTTGTTTATTACTTACATATCTGACCTGTCGTAAAACTCAATAAATGTTAAATTGCCAAAATTCGTAGATGATCGTAGATGAAGATTTATCGCCCCATTACTGATTCTAATGACCATGCACTGCTTCAGGCATCACTGGAATCCATTTTCGAATGGTTAGCTAAGTGGCAGCTCCCTATTAATGATAGCAAATGTCTTGTTTTCCATCTTGGTAATTATAATAAAAATCATGCATACTTACATAAAAATCATGCCTTAAAGGCCAAGAAAAGTGTTAAGGATCTTGGTGTCTACTTCTCATCAAACCTTAGTTTCTCAAACCAGTGTAATCAGTTAGTTAGCAGAGCAAAACGAATTGGTTATGTGGTAAGAAGATGCTTTATCTCTCGTGACGTGCCTACTCTAATTAAAGCCTTTAAAACCTATGTGCAGCCTATTCTCGAATATGCCAGCCCAGTCTGGTCTCCATATCATCTTAAAGACATCATATTGAATCTGTGCAGCGTTCGTTCACGAAATATCTTCCGGGATACTACAATTTGCCTTACGCAATGCGTCTTAGTAAGCTGGGTCTCGAGTCTCTTGAGCTGCGGCGATTGCACGCAGATTTGTGCTTAACGTTCTCCATCCTACGGGGATTTGTTGATTTTGACCCAGAGCTTTTCTTTGTGGTTCGTGGCAATGGCTATACTAAGGGTCACGCACTTAAACTGATGGTTGCCCCTATAAAAAGTCACTGTAGAAAATATGTCTTCTCAAATCGTGTGGTGCACCCCAGGAACAGCTTATCATGGAGGTGGTGGATTCTGCGAACTTACGTGTTTTTAGACAACGTCTTAGAAGGACCGATCTTGCAAGATTTTTAAAATGTTTTTAATATATGTTTGTTTTTACTCTGTTTTTGTTTTTAATATTTTTTTAATGTTTTAATGTAATTACAATTGCTCCTATTTTAGTCTTATAATTGGTTGTATGTATCTTATTTCTCTTTTATCTAATGTATAAGTATTATCTTTTTAATGCTGAACAAGTGTTAGCGGATCCTAACAGTCCCTTCCTGTTTCCATTTTCCTCTTTATGGAAATAAATATCTTTACTCCTACTCAGTACCGTAGCTGAGAAATCTGGGGCCCCCTGCAAGAAAACATCTGGGGCCCCTTGCTGCAAGAAAAAATCTGGGGCCCCCTATGTTATGTGAATTCAGAAATTATCGGTACGGTGTCGGTGCCAGCTATTTCTTGTAAGCTATATTATTACCATTTATCATGAATTGTATATACTAAGAACATTTTTTTTCGGTATTTTTATTTTTTTTGTCTGGGGCGGGGGGAGGAGTAAATGTTAATTTTCGCTTGGCCTTGCATTTCTTTAAATTCGAGTTGCTCCAACACATTTCAATCAAAGAACTAATACATGAATTGCAAATTTGAATATTATTGCAAATTGCATGAAATGCGGAGAAAAAAAAAACACCAGCTTTATCTTACTATAGGCACTCCACCAGTGCACGGTTTAGTTAGCTGAACATCCACGCGTAGCGTTTCGACAGAAACGAGTACCTACCGTTCGGTAGGTACGATTGGCTCAAAGTTGTTCATTATTGTTCACCACAAACAATAATTTCGTTATTTTCTTTTCATTTTCATGTTGCTAGTTATGGTTCATAGGAACTAAGGAAACGAACTGTTAGTTCTGCTCCCCAGCTCATCAAGACATAATTTGTGCTGACTAGTAAGACGATACCAGATAGGGCTGCAGTCATCTTGGCTTGCCGGCGTAATGAAAGAGAGTTAATCGCTTCGTTTTGTGGGGGATGGGGTAGGGGGCATTTTGTTTTTTAATGCATACTACTAGAAATAACTACTGCAACGAATGAATGCATGCAGGTTTTGAGTGGGTCAGGCAAGCTGTCTGTTTGCTTCAAGCTAGCAGTTCGTGTGCCTAATCGTTTGGAATATACGGTAATTAAAAAACTGAAATTTTTTCATCTGCAAGCTCGGAATTCTGGGGCCCTCGTTTGAGCGGGGCCCCCCGCCTTGCGGGGGCTACACCTACGGCCCTGCGTGAGTCCTACTCTTACTCATTAATAGTTTTCGTGAAACTAGTAGCTAGTAATTAGGCAAATATCGATGTTACTGACACCTTTTTTCAACAAGAAAACGATCAGCTGTGTCACTCACTAACAGTGACTTTTATGTTGTCAGGCGACCAAAGTCTCACGAGCAAATGAAGTTTCAGCCTTTTCTGTCGCATTGTTATTTATCCTCAGATGCCAAACTGCCTTAGCTGTAAAAGGCACACGTGTTTAGTGGTCGCCGTGCTCATTTTTATATTTTACCTGGATTGGACGGACGTCAATATTATCGTTAAATCTTGGCGGGCGACACACTAGCGTCTGTCTTAATTATTTGTATTCTCCATTGTTTTTATTAACGCGCGTTGACGCTAACAATGAATGCACACATGACCATGAACCGCCAGTACGCATTTGGCCGCAACCCATTTTGCTAACCACGTCTACAAAAAGTTATATTTTGAAACCAATGAGACGATATTGCCTCTTTCGCCTACCTCGTGTACAAAAAATACCTCGTGTTCAAACCAATGCGACGATATTTGGGACATTGATATACTGATTTAAGACGTACCAGATAAACTAAAAAAATCGAATAAGTTCTTTAATTACTTCCCAATGAGTCTTCAATCATTTCTGCAGCAACATTTCATATTTCAGGGTAGTTATTTACTCCCCCAATAAACAATTCCATGTCTATTTCTTCGAAATTGGACGCCATTTTCGGTAACGCTTTTGCGGTAAACGACGGATGTGTGCACCGCGCGGCTCAAGTCACACAAGATACTTAGAGACGTAGGTGCGTTTTTTTAACGCTACGTTACCGCTGCGTTGACGGGGGAAAGTGCGGTGCAAAATGAACGCAGGTACGTGTGCAGGTAACGCAGGTATGTGTGCAGTACCCAACGCATGTCACGTAAACCAAACCGTAAATGCGGTCACGCAGCGTCAACGCGCGTTAAAAAAACGCATGTGTGCACTGGTACTAATCGGGCTGAATGAAGGAGAAATAAATTTCTATAGCTTTAACTGTTGTCACCACCTGGCTTCGTGGGAACAAACATGACATCTGGACTTCTGGAGTGAAATTCGACCGAAGTTCAAAACATCCATAGGATTTAAAGATTAACAGGCGTATTCCCGAAATCCACTCAAGTGTGAGTGGGGCTAAAAGTGAATGTAAGGGCCAAAACGCATCTATAGAAATACCCTCAGATGTTAGGTTAGGACACTCACATTTGCTTTTGTGGCTGTACTAAAATTGTTGACCCTTACCTTAGATGTTTACATTCACATTTGCACTCTCACACTCACACTTGAGTGGATTTCTGGAATAGGGCTATCAGCCACAGTCACAGTGAATCTTAAAATCAAGATATCGATGAGCGCACTACATATTCTGTTTCCTCATTAAATGTACGATTCCCTTCCCCCCAAAAAAAACACATATTCTGACTGTGAAATTAAAGGTTCTTTTTAATTTTTCGTTATGGGGAAATGTCATTATAGCTACATGCTGTTGAGTGAAGTGCAAAGAATTGCTTTGGACGATTTTAATTGTTCAATGAAACCTTCAGTTTTGAAGATATAATTTATTATTATTATTATTATTTTTTTTTATCATGTATGTTTGCAATCTCCCCATGTTCCGTGGCTCTTTGATGCAAAGCACGTTAGAGAAAATATAATTAGCATAATTATAATTATATTTCTTCTAACGTGATTGGCATCAAAGAGTACGGAACACGGAGATTGCAAACATAATGATTAAAAAAAGTTAATAAATAATAATAATAATAATAAAAAAAAATTGTATCTTCAAACTGAAGCGTTCCAATTGAACAATTAAAATCTTTCGTGATATCTCACAGCCTTCACCATCAAAATCACGATACGCTTCCTCCCATCTACTTTCAAGGTTTTTGTTTTTTCACATTGAAGATTATTATAGACCAGCCAGTAATGCAAACAAATTGAGAACATATTTGAAAATAACGGGGAAAAAATCGTAAAGCTCCCTAGCATCAAATTGATGGTTCTAGAGGAATCGTTCGTTCCCAGCTACCTTTTCGGCAAGGTTGTGAAGCAAAGCCAAAAAAGAACAGTCATGCCATCTTGTGAGAAGTCTGAAATTCTCGGCCTTGATACTAGCTGTCTGCTTTGATCGTTCATGGTGATAGGTGTTGGCAGTTTGTTTGGTTTTTGTAACTGCTTTTTTTCTTATTAGGTTTAAATTAAGATGCAATTATCTTTTACAACCTTTGTACAAAAAAGTCAATCAGGTTTTCTACTGCGTACAACTACACGTCCTACGAGTAAAGGAAAGTATTGAAGAATTGCATAACAGCGAAAATCATCCAATAAAAACATTTAAGATTCGGTAAGCCATTATTATGGACTTGTATTTCATTGATGTGAACTCGAACCAGTGATCACCGTATCGTAATTCTGATGTTCCTATTATGTGAGCCATCCCTTCGAGTCTTCATTATGGCCTTAGATAGACAGCTACGACGGAGGAGCATCCGACTGTTGTGAACGGCAGAACACTGGTTAAGGCCGCCCGCACACTGAGCGACTTGGCCGCGCGATCAGGTTGATGCAGCCAATGAAAATGATTAGTGCGTGGTTTTACATAAACGGTAAGCATTCTCATTGGCTGCAGCGACCTGGCCGCGTGGCCAAGTCGGTCAGTGCGCGGGCGGCTTTAGTCCTGTTCACGTAATCTCAATGAAATGTATGTTCGTAATGAAGAAATGTTGATTCGTAGCTATTTTTATTGTGTGTCTAGCTCAAGTGCACGGGTTGTGTTGAATGCACGGTTTGAAAAACTGGACAGGTGTGGTAGCTGTTCGAACGCTGGCTAATAAACGTTAATTTTCGTTAGCTTCGCTCACTCAATCAGCGCATCATGTGACTCAAATCACCCACCCTACCGCTAATACTCCACCTCCCCCCTTTCTCTGATAACTTATATTCTTCCTTGTTCGTGGAACTATCAGCTGTCATGTGTCTCAACCCCCCCCCTCTTTTCTAATGATCACTTCTATTACATTCTTCCATATTCATGCTGTTGGAAATACATAAAGTTTAAAGCGGTCTCGCAGCTGCTACTTTGAGAAGCATGCTGTCCTGAACTGCTTCCCCCCATTACTTCCCTCCTACCAGACAGGCCGTGCCGTTTGTTCCGACTTTACTCTTGCAAATAGCAAGCATTTTTCGATCTTATTATGTAGATTTTCGGTGTTTCCTTTACTCCTATATAATGTTCGTATATGTTTATTTTCTGTCATTGAACAAAAAAAAAATGACCCGTTTGTAGTTCATACGGCTTCCCACTGACGTGTGTTATTTTCCACAAATTACGGCTTAGCCCTAACATCCAGTAATTCTGTACAGGAAAAACACTTCCGACCCATGCGCACTGACACCAGATACCCGAAGAGATTTAAATTGTTTTGTGTTTTGCTGTTTTTTTTTTTACTTCTAGGAAGTCGAACTCAACCGGGTTATCTGCCTCCACTACTTAGAGTAGACGATGGAGAAGGACAATTTAGCTGGAGAAACCCAAGTGGAAGGATCTTTGACATGCCACAATCGACATGAACATGCAATACCACAGGATCCTTCTCGTCCCGAAAATGCTAGGGAGTGGCCGAGGCTAGGAACAAGGAGATAAAAAAAAAGAAACCGTTAACAATGCTACAACAATACCACCCAACAACAATTCAACGCAACAGAAACATACCTCAACAATAAACAATAAACCTTGATTCCCACCGAGAGACAAGAATACAAGAATATTGCAAACCATACAATTCAAACTCCAAACTGACGTCAACTGCGTTCCGATCCGATGCGGCCAACGATCTTTAGTATGAAAGACCAACACTCAAAAACCAAGCGTAAGCATGTAAACCGACACGATCCATATTAATGTTTAAGGGATTTGTGACCCGAAGTAGTAAATTTTTAATTCCATGTTCTGTCCCGAAGCTGGTTTTGAAAAAAAAACTGTAAAACCTCTATACATTCATATTTTAGTTTAACTCAATTTAATGGTCCAAACGTACGAAACTTACAAGTAACCTCTCGCATTTGTAAAAGGTAAGATGCGTCGTTGAAGGATAATTCAGACATTCACAGCAGCAATGGACTTATCCAGCATCCATAGTTGTCCCTTTGAAAGGACTTGGGTCATTTCACTGTTTGTGTTCCCCTTCAAAAATGATGTCTCAGCTGCAGTTCGTCTCATCTTACTCCGTCAACAGAAATGGGAGATGCGTCCGTTTGTCGTATTTGCGTTTACGTCTACAAAATTGACTTTGTCGAAAATTTTAATTCTCAGATTTCCTTCATCATGCGCTTTCAGTGTGAAACGTTGAGGGAAGATTGGAAGATTTATCTGTTGTGCGTTTTTCGTTAGGAAATTTTTTTGGGGTTGAGTGGATTTGTTTCTGACCCATACCAGCTTGCTGCCAGTTTACATCACTATACTTTGGTCCACATTTTGTTAGCAGACTTCTCACTTGGACGATATCACGTATTCATCCGCCTTTAACAAAGAACCACATGTGGAGGTCATAGGTACTAATTAGTCTACACGGATTTAGTTTTTTTTTTTAATAAAGAAGAAGTATGTAATTTAGCATATAATTTTATAAATTTGTGTAAAAATTGTTTTATGAGAAGTTTTTACTGAAGGATTATTTCTTTTGACTGAAACACACTCATGTACGCAACGAAGTGATTCCCTGGAAGCAGTTTGTGGAATACTAACTGAAGCCCAGTGTTGGATGCACCGTTTGAAAAATTGTTGTGGTTAGGTCTATCATTTGTATGTCCGTGCAGCATCAAATTAGGTGTCTTTGAAAACCTTTTGGACGATCTGGTTATGCTTAGTGAACACTTATGACGTCAGTTTTTTTCAGGACTAAAGAAACGCCGATTTTTGTTCGCTTTGCTCACTCAACCAGTGCATCCTGCGGCTGCTATGAGTGAGCTGGTAATTCGTTGTTAATGACCATGATTACATTATTCAAGATGTGTCCCCAATGAGTAAGGCAATATTAATTGGAAGGCGTGATGGGCTAATGGAAAGAATACATCCCCACCTTTCAGAAAATTCTAAGCATGTTCATTTCGGGCTATTAGAGGTCTCGCAAGACCGCTTTGAATTCGAAAATCAACATACGCTTTCACTGCTATGCCTTTACCTCTTCACCTTTAATGGCTGTAGAATGGTCTCTATCTAAGTTAAACAATTTCTGTTAGGATTGGTTGAAAGAATAGATCGCCACCTTTCAAAAAACCCTAAGCATGTCCATTTTGGGCTATTAAAAGGCTCGCAAGAGCACTTTGAATTTTAAAATCTCCATACGCTTTCGCCGCTATGCCGTTACCCCTTCGCCTTTCAGTGGGTGTAGGACGGTCCCTACTTAAGGTAAAAAAAATTCGGCTAGGATTGATAAAAAGAATAGATTCCACCCTTTCAGAAAATTCGAAACACGTCCATTTCGAGCTATTAAAAGGCTCGCATGCTCTTAGAACACGAAAATCACTGTAAGAACCAATTGAAAAAAGGAGTGTCCGTGTGAATTAAAGGTGATAATACTTAAAAATACGATTGTGTGGTTCAAGGGTTGCTCTTACGTAAAAGATGTATAATCCTTTCCTATCCAGAATTATGTGCTGAACGTCTTTGCTTCACTTTATGTTTTTGATTTGTTGACGGTAAGGAGTTACAGCCAGAGAACCGTTTGGGGGGACAGTAAGTCATCACCTCCACCGCCCCCCCTCGGGGAGTTTTTGAACTTGCTATCATATAGCTTTTTTTTTTTCCAGTTACCCTTCGTGTGCATTCATACCATACTTAACGCTTTTCACAAAAAGTGAAAAATTCCTTCAATTTTGAGCACTACACAAAACCTGTTATTTACATTACGGTATATACTATGCATTAATAATGATTCATTCATACCACTTCCAATACTTACTTCCAGTTGTGTTTAGTATATCATTGGAAAGGAAATGTCAAGAGGAACAATAAAGGCAGGTGATGTAATTTCGCTAACTGTGAAAGGATATTTCAAGGAGAACAATAAAGGAAGAGTGTATAATTTTGCTAACTGTGAAAGGGAATTCAATGTTTCAATAAATAGCATTGAAAGTGTCGAATTCGGGCAAATGGCCTGTTTCCATTAATCATATCCACCCAAAACCAAAACTGGTATAAGAGAAGCTACCAAGTTTCTAAAAAGGGTCGGCCTTTGAAAGTAGTGATATTATCCAACCAGGGAAACGCCGCCAAGGCTAATCCTGTTAGCCAAGTTAATCGCACCTACTAATAGTTCGAAAGTTAAATGAAAACTAGAAGATTGTTACTAGCGCTAGCAAGCTTTAAATTTTCATTTAACGTCCAAAGTATTATTCGGTGCGATTAACTTGGCTAATAGGATTAGCCTTGGCGGCGTTTCCCTGGTTGGATGATATCACTACTTTCAAAGGAAGACCCTTTTTAGAAACTCGGTGGCCTTTCTTATAGCAGTTTTGGTTTTGGGTAGCTATCACAACTTTCATAGGCCTGTGAATACAAAGAACCCCACGGTCTAATCATCACCTCTTCCTTTTTTGTCTGGAAGTATTTTATGTTTCAATTCCATTTTTTGAGCGCACTGGCTGACTAACGTTGATTTTTGTTCGCTTCGCTCACTCAATCAGCGCATCCCCCTTCAGTTGCCCCTGAGGTTAATTTTAATCACGCATTGAAGCTGGAATTGCTCACTCAATCACAATTAATCTCATCTACTTGGCCGATCGTCTACTTGGTGGCATCACACAAGCGTAACCATAAAACTCGGCACATAACTCGGCTTCATACTTCTTTGAAAAAATGTCCTCTTTTCCTACTTGACTGGACCGTGCGCTCAGGACTTGCACTGTGTTTCAAATTTTCCTGGCAATGATAGATTCCCAGTTTCCTTTCTGTTGCAACTTCTGTAGTTTAGTAACCATGGTGTATTCACGTACCTTAGCAATCACATTTTATAAAACTTACTGATCACATAATATTTCACTTTTGAAATGTCACATAATATGAAATTCACTGAACGGTATCCAACCAGCAACCAAGGTTAGTTTATTTACCATGACGTTGATTTTATTTTACTTTATTTTATTACCGAAGGAAATCGGCATGTCGTTGAAGCAAACAGTGCAATATTTGCAAGAATAGTTATTTTGTTAAAACTCGAGTGAATTGTTGCGGTACATAAGTACTGAAACGGTGCGCGTATAACACTTAAAGCATGTTATAATAAACTGTTGGATAACAATACAAACAATGGTCACAAGAATAATTTTGCATTTACGCGCCACTTCAGGCCCACGTGCTTCTAGCTGCAATTGCCATTTTACAAAAAGGGACTCCACGTACTACTCTTTACCTGTGTGCCAAATTTACATACGCAAACTTTTCCTAACGAGCTATAGACATATTTTTATACCCTATGAGAATTAACATGGGAGACCTGACCTTAGCTAATAGTAGCTAGCTAGCTACAAATCAACGTTATTGAGGGCATGTTTTCTCCACAAAAGACACCTTCCCAAACTTAAAAGTTGTGGTATTCTTCGTTACTGGACTCACGACACCTGATTCCAACGATTTCATAAGATTTCTACCGCACCGGAAATTAACACCAGTATGCTGAAATCAGGTATAACCTCATTACAGTTAATATGACAACAACTGCACTCTAACAATTACGTTCAAACAATTAAGCTCCAACAACAATAAATCATCTACTTAGCAGCGACACAATAGCGTGTGTCTAGATTTTAGTATAATTTTGATACGTTATTTATAATTGCTTTCAAGGGCGAATGCCGTTGGTTTCATCTTTGTACTAATTACTTCAAAGTAAAATCACGAACTCCGGAGCCTATTAAGCCATAAGTAAGCAAATCGTATAATAAAAAATATTCATACCGTATAACTCACCGAATTCCGTGAAACAGTAGTTATAAGTCAGGTTTTCAGATAAAATGGTTGGTCGTATGAAAAGTTATTTCAGTTTTTTGGTAAAAAAAAAAAAAATGAATTACTAACAACAGGAAGAAAAAAAGAAAAGTTTAACCGTTGATTCGTTCAGAAGTTATGAGAAAAAACTTAATTTGACTGCCATTTTGGCTGCCAATTTCCAATATGGCGTCTCATCGTAATTCAGGAGAATGCCTTCACTGCTTAAAATTTTTAATTTTATGCAAACATTCCTGTCAAGTTTCATGCTTTTATGATGAAACTGCACAATTTTAGATTATTGGCTGCCATTTTCCAATACGGCGGCTCATAGCAATGCAGGAGAATGCCTATAACGTTTAAAATTCTTAATTTTATGTAAACAACATTCCTGTCAAGTTTCATGCTTTCACGATGAAAATGCACAATTTTAGACTATTTGGCCGCCATTTTCCAATATGGCGGCTCGTAGCAATTTAGAGGAATGCCTACAACGCTTAAAAGTCTTAATTTGATGTAAACAACAATCCTGCCAAGTTTCATGCTTTTACGATAAAATGCACAATTTCGTCTAATTTGGGGATTCCTTCCCCGGTACATTCCTTCCAACGCCATTTTTCGCGATCCTCCACATCAAGTACGTCCCCAAAGTTCTATTTACTTACAGTTAGTCAATTCCTTGCTAAAAATCCGTTTTAAAATGTGGCGTCTAGGAGATTTTCTGTTGAATATAGAGCAGTGACATAACGTAGTATTATTGTGTATATTTTCAAAAAGGGGAACCCCACTGACCCAGCAAGTTACCGTCCAATCTCACTTACAACAGTGCCATGTAAAATTATAGAAACTATAATACACAAAGGTATGATGCTCCACATCAATAAATTTAAAATCGTTCATGATGACCAATTTGGGTTTACGCTCGGTCGATTTTCGGTACACCAACTTTTGGTTGCACTTGATAAATGGTCTGAGGCACTTGACCAGGGTATCCAAACAGACATTATACTATTCGATTTCAAAAAGGCCTTCGAATCTGTCATACATTCTAAATTAATTTTCAAACTTAAGATGTGGTTTTGGAGGAAACCTTATCCAATGGATTCGAGCCTTCATTTCCGGTCGTACTCAGCGTACAATTGTAGACCGTGTTCTTTCTAATTCGTCACCAGTCATTAGTGGTGTTCCCCAAGGGTCGGTTCTGGGACCATTGCTATTTGTCCTTTTTCTGAATGACTTAACCAGCCCAATTTCCATGGTTTTTCAAGAAAAATTTGCCGACGACTTGAAACTGCACTCACCAATAATCACTGATGACGACAGCCTTAGACTCCAACTTAGTACTGACTCCATTTCCGAATGGTCAAAAACCTGGCAACTACCTCTTTCAACTTCAAAATGCCGTAGTTTTTCCTTTGGTAAAAAAAATTGTTGATTTTAACTACAGTCTTGAGACTATAAGCCTGGATGTCGTAAAAAATGCTTTATGGACCTCGGTGTCTGGTTTCAGGATGACCATAAATTTACTACACATTGTGACCACGTCGCTGCTATGGCCAGTCGCAGGGCTGCAATTGTTCAACGCTGCTTTAACTCGGGGAACTCTGAAACCAAACTTTGGCTCTTTGAAGTCTATGTTCGCCCAGTTCTGGAGTACGCAAGCCAGATCTGGTCACCAAGACTTTTGAAAGACATTGACAAAATTGAAGCGGTCCAGAGGAGATACACAAAAAGATTTCCTGGACTAGGAACGAAACCTTATTGCGAGCGACCTGACTAAAAATACTCAAACTCGACACCCTCGAATGTAGACGTCTGAAGGCCCTTGAGGCCAGTCACCCCTATCCTCCTTAATTTCATATTTCTTCTTTTTAATCCCTTTTCCTTCTCTCAAGAAGTTTTTTAATTCTTTTAAAATTTCGACGAGCATTTGCTAATGCGAATTTGCTTAAGTTTGTTTTTAAAAATTGGCGTGCTGTTAGTGGTCCACCGCGACCCTTGCTTGTCCACTTTGCTCTTTTAAATGGAGCAAAGAAAGTCTTATTATTATTATTATAACTCTCGGGTGGAGCCAGTAACAGGGTTAGCTGCAAGGAGCACTGGAGGGCGAAAAGAAGGTCGTCTTACTGAAGCCAATGGTATTAGACTGGATTTCTTAAACCTGTAACGCGCGATTTTTGTTGTTGGAGAAAACAACGTTTTTTTAAGCCTACGAAATCCGCTCTCAAAGCACTGTCTTGACTAGAAGTGCCGTTGTTTTCCCTTACATTTTAATCTAGTGCACCTTGTAGCTATACCCTCCAGATGCTATCTCGTAGCTAATATGACGTCACTTGACGCTGCTCTATTGGGAACTAATTTAAAGGATATACCTCCCAGCGCCATTTTTCTCGATCCTCCACATCACGCCTTAGACATCTCGTCAGATGCTATCTCGTAGCTAATATGACGTTACTTGACGCTGCTCTATTGGGAACTAATTTAATAGCATCTTGCGATTATATAATCCTTTGCACGCTTACAATAACCATGACGTTTCATCTTGTGTGTGCAAGTACTAATTTTCAATCGTTTGCTAATGATTACCATGAAATCAAAAATCTAAAAGACTAATGCTGTAAAAATTAAAATTATTTATGCCAATAGATCGCCGAAGAAAAATTGTAAGATACTGGCCTATAACATTATAAAGTGTAATGTTAAAATGCGAAAATCTTTCCGCTTTGTGACGACATAAGTTTTGCGTTCGTGCCATTTCGTCTACTAGGCCCAAGGCCAACTGAGATAGTAGCTGCATTTCTCGCTGCGACAAACGCAGCTCTATCTTAGTTGGCCTTGTATTATTACGCCGAGTCTCGTGAAACAGTGCGATGGTAACATGCGCGGATGGCAATCTGCGCGTAGCTGTTATAAAGCAGGCGCAATGTACCTTTAATCTATAACTTAACATAAACCTTTCGCTGGCCAACAAGGTTACTTTCCACGTACCCAAGTATCGTTGTAGATAGCAATGATAGAGCTGGAAAAATTATTGACAATGATGTAGCATCGATGAAAACTGTCGCAGTGTGCACTCGCAACAAAAATATTAAATAATACTTGAATTGTAATTGTTGAGTTGTCATCACACTACGGGCAGATTACCAGGAGTGGTTAACGCTCGTTAAACCCTTTGAACACTACGGATTAACCCAGTGCTCCGTATAAAAATCAAAACAAAAGCAAATGGTCTATGGATTAAGGATCTTACAGAAATGATGACGATGATTTTGATGATGGTGATTTGATGTATTATGTGTAATTGTGGTGTAATTACAGTTGAAACTTTCATTGACTTTGTGGACTCATTAAAGATCAAGCTAGCATTCTACCCACAAAGTTGCATTGTGAGTCTTCATTCCTATGTTAAGCGATCATTAATCTTTCACCCACTCGCGGAAAATCTTGTATAGTCTCATCTATTTGGTCTTTTGTGGGTGGTGAAGGTGTGTTGGTTTGTGCTCTGTGGCACGCAAGATGATAGCAGCTTGGACTAACACATCTTTTCGAGATGGACGATTCACGTACGGCTACCTGTAAGCTCGAGTGTTTTCCAACCTTCTGCAGCTGCGATAGCAGCGCCACCGCAAACTCCGTCGGTGGCGTGCGTGGCGTGTCACCTTAGACCACCTCACTCTTGTCACGCGAGCGACGAGAGTTAAACGGAAAAACCGGGGAAAACCTTCGGAAATAGTTTCCATATCCATTGACGCAAGGTCGCGGTGCCAGTCTCCTAACAGTATCGGGTGCACGGGCTGTGTATGGCGGTGAAGGTAGGTGAATCGTCCATCCAGAGTTGTTAGTCCAAGATGGCAGCTTCTATGAGGTACTTCCTTATGGTTGGTGCCAATGGTGTTACCTAAGGCTATGTCCCTTAAAAAACCAAATGTACACCCCTCCACTCGTCATAACATTTCATAGACGCGAGAGCTTTGTATAATTACGCTCTTCATACTAATAAATGGGGCTTCAGTGTGTGGTCCGCATGCTTTGTGATGCTGCCTCGCTGGTGTTGAAGCTTAGCAGCCATTTGTAGCAGGCATTCTCTGCAGTACAGCTATCATGCGCTGCCTATCAAGCTGCCCATCGCAGCAGGCATTGCCTGGAGTGCACCTCATTTCAGCCGTTTTCATTGGCTCTCAAAGCCACCTCACCATTCCCTCAACAATATATCATATTAAAAAAAAAAATGTTCTGCAAACCATCTCTGGGTGTACTGCTACCAAAGTGCAAAATCTGGTTTTAATTGATGCAATGGTTATTGTGTGATGCAATTACAAAGATCGCATCACACAAGTGTATTCATAAATGGAGGTTTGCTCGCTCTAAGTAAGAATTTTAACTCAAGTCGGGTGTCCAGAAAATAAAAATCTTTAAGACATTGGAGCCAGTCATGAGTTGCATAAAATTCCCACTTAACTATAAAAAAATAACTTTCATAGCAATTCAACTTCAAAACTTAGCCTTTTAGTGTAGATTTGATGTATTTTTTGTGTGTGCACCTTGCTGACTTGCTTCTATGCTTACTGTTTACACGGTGCACTTGTAACCACATAGTGACATGAGTGGGTTAACAGATGGACTGCTAACGAATACGGGGTGGGGGAATATTACACCCCTTCAATGTTTGGTCCGTCGGAAAAACGATCGGAAAACTAGAGCGGTCGTGCCAAAATGGCATAGTTAAAAATTACTTCAGCCCATAAGGAGATCTGAGTGGAATCATGTTGGCCTTGTAGTTGGACTTAAGAAATGAGTCCCATTCATATGGGTCTATTATGCCTACAATGCTGAAACTATGTTACTTTCATGCTTCCTTTTGTACAACTAAGTTCTAACTAAGTTCAACTAAGTTCTTAGTTGGTATTTAGTTAAATGAGGGTGAATGACAGGTAACTAAGTGAAATATGTAGGTAGCATGCACGTGCAAACAGTTGGCAAATTTCTACAGATTCAACAAGTTGGTCAATTAAGCACTAGACAAATTACGTTGAAACCGTTTGAACCTTCTCATTCCTTGTACTGATGAGGTTAAACGAGGGTAAACTTGAACAGGTTAAACTCAGCCTTATTAAATGAGATTTGTTTTCCGATTCGAGCTTCCTTTTTTAACCCACAAATCCATGGATTTCAATAGATATGAAAGCATCACTTGGTAGCAGAGCGAGGTTTCGACACATGCTCAAATCAAAGTAGGTCTTTCTGTACAAATTAAACCCAAACGGATCCTTATGCAAGTTTAACACCTGACCTATTGCCAGTGTGTGTAGTAAAAAAGCCAAAATCACTTACCTCACCACTAATTCACCGAGAGTTAGAAATTCATTTGTTCGACTCTTATTTGCTTAACCCACTAAGATTGACCATGAATCACATTACCGTGCCTACCTTTTTGGCCACGTCACTAGGAATGTTTGAAACCAAACAAGTATTGCGAGAGTTGGGTATGCAGCAAATGATGGAAGCCCTCTGACTGGGCAAAAAACTCGCAAGGCTTCTCTTATTACATGTCTTGCGAGTTTTTTTTCGCCTAGTCGGAGAGCTCCCATCTTTTGCTGTAGGAATTTTTATGAAATAATGGGGGAGGATGATGAAGAACTTGTTTGTTTACTTGACAAGTCATTGTATGCATTAAGCGAGTCCGGAAGAAATTGGTATCAATGTATAAGTGACACCTTCGGGAAATTTAATTGGTGAAGTCAAAATAATATCCACACGTATTTTCACAGCCCTCTGGAGCCACATCTGTTACTTACCAATTGTTTTTTTAGTCATTTACGTAAACATGTTGTGATTGCAGAGATTCATGGCCAAAAATATATCAGCTGTGAAATAGAATGGACACAACATCTTTATGCAATTCCAAATATACACTGAATAAGCTGGAGTATTTTGGTCTCACAGAGGCAAATTCCGTAAAAACCGTTTCGTGTACTTTAAATAAGAGGTGAATATATCGAGCAAAACGTACACGTATCTCTTTGAATATGCTCTTATCATTTGACTGCCATAGGAACGTGTCATAAATTTGGTGCCAGTTCAAAGGTCGCTTCTCCCAAGGTTTTATTTTTTTGTTATGTAAATAAAAAAAAAAAAAAGAGATTATCGTCCTTTTAACAGTTAACATTATCTCGGGATGGACAGAAACAATTTTGCT
>JAHWFP010073326.1:0-20192 GCA_023313725.1 Lithobius niger | reverse complement strand
CCCCCCCCCTCCCCAGGAACCAAGTTCGGCGAGCATGGTTTGTTCGGTTGTGTGGTGTACTACCTGAAGCGTAATTTAAATCCTATGTATACAGGCAACCATCTAAATTAAGCTACGTGAGGAGGTTATGACGTGACATCTCGCATTATCTAAGCGATCAGTACTGCAACGGGGTGTTTCTTCGCAACCTAACAGTATAGGTTAAGTTTCGAAGGCACCCAATGACATGTTATCCAATCACTGTTTCTCAGTTGTCATCCTCAGCTGTAGACAGTGTTGGCACTATTATGTTTCTTTGTCATTACCAAGTAAAAGTAGTTTTATTTTTGGCTTATGTCTCCGGTTTAACAACTGTTAGAATTTGTTCTTCATGGTGTCGACTTAGTATAGTATCAGTACATTGGCGGCCTAATCCAAAATTGTTACATTGAGCTGAAAATTAAATGCTTCGTCTTGCATGCCTAGTGGGATTTCTTAGGGCCAGCGCGCACACAGCGTCCAAGCCGCGCGGCCAGGTCGCTGCAGCCACACAGAATGCTTACGGTGTATGTAGCAACGCGCACTTGGCCGCAGTTGCCAAGCTGTCGCCGCGGCCACTGGGACCTCGGGCGGCGTGCAGTGGCCACAAAGCGGCCATACTTGCTCCAGGTTCATTTTTCACCAGTGATCGAGAATTATCAATGAAAAACACACGTGGCCACGCGGCCCGCGGCCGTGCTTTTTGGCTGCGTCGACCACTGGCTGCTCAGTGCGCGGGCGGCCATAGTCCTCGACAGACGGCCACATTTTTTTGCTTTTCCAAAGACTCGGGTTCATTTCACGGACTCGTGAATAATTGTTCTTCGTTACTCCTACTTTCAACCAGACCTCAAGTTTACCACCCATTGTCACCATATCACTATGATGGCTAACCGTAGATCTGCTATTGTAAAACGATGCTTTACATCGGGCAATTTAGATACCAAACTTTGGGCGTACAAAGTTTATGTTCGACCACTTCTCGAGTATGCTAGCCAAGTTTGGTCACCTAGTTTACTGAAGGATATTGACCAAATCGAGTCGGTTCAGAGGCGCTACACTAAATCTTTGCCGGGGCTTAATAAAAAACCGTATGCACAACGGTTGAAACTCTTGCATTTGGACTCTCTCGAATTACGCAGATTAAAGGCAGATCCAATTCTTACTTATAAAATTTTACATTATAACTTACCGCTCGCCCTTTCGTTCTTTGAAATCAACACTGATACGCGTACACGTGGACACAAATTGAAGCTGATTATTCCAAAGTTTAAACGGGGCTGTAGGAATGCCTTTTTCTCCATTCGAATCACACCAGTTTGGAATTCCTTTAGTTAAAATATTGTCTTGGCACCATCACTCTCCATCTTAAAAAAATTATTAAATGACCATTGTCTGAAAGCGCACTTACTCCGCCCCGAATTTTGTCCATGAATGAAAGACTGATTATGATTGTGATTGGACGCTGCACTTTGACCTTTCTGTTTTGTATTTTGATTTGTAGTTTTAGTTTTATATACTTTTAAGTCTACATATTCGACGTAGTATATCATTGTACTGATTGTTTTGTTTATTTTCCTTGTTTTTAATGGCTGGTAAGTCATAAGTGGTTTCTTGAATGAAACTTTCTCTTGCCATTTGCTTCCCTGCAGCAATAAAGTTGTTATTATTATTATTATTATTATTACTTGTCAATGTGGTACACAGTGTCGACTACATTAGGTTTCTTCGTTCATTACTCACTGAAGATAGTTTTATTTTTGGCTTACGTCTCCGTTTCAACAACTGTTAGAAAACAGGCTTATTTACACTGTTGACGTAGCAATTTTTTCTCTCCCGCCAACATAATTATTACGGCAATACTGCAACCAAGGGTTTTAACTTTGCAAGTAAGCAGTAAAACTATTCTGAATTGGCCATTATTTCTGTACCTTGTTATTACGATCACGCTACCATTAAAGCAGTTGCTCTGAAGATCGATAAAAGGAAAGCAAACAAAAAATACAGCTTTTTATTACCTTTACGGGAGTGCTTTTATGCCGTGGTCTCGCTCAGTGACGCGTACAGGAATTCAGTGACGGGCGGTAGTTAATTATGTGTACGTATAGTTACATGCTGGTTAAACTACCACTTAAGTAGTTAAGCAGTAGTTACAACAACTAACGAAGTTGTAGTTGATAACTACTAGTTAAACTATTTTTTTTTTTGCAGCTAAACTACTTATCGTTTAACTTTTTTTTTTCATTTTCACAGTTCAACCGGAATTTTTTTTTTAGGAAATTAAAGTGCATTTTAACCATTTTTATTGGGAAAGGTGAAATACAGGGCTGAAATTCTTTAAATTCTGGGAAAAAGCAGTATTGGAAAATCATCATTGAAACTGAGAAATTGGAACTATCTTTGATACAGATTTCAGTTCTGTACCAACAGCCAGCACATTGCCAGAAGAGCAGTAGCTGATGTCCTTGACCTTGACCCACGCCTTGTACAGTGCGTGTGAGACGTAGTATGCCTAGTTGATTCAGCGTGCACGTTTAGTTATAGGTGTAGGTTGAACAAGATCGTTTTCTTTCGTGTTTCCTCAAAAGTGTTACTGTTAGTGCTTTCGTTATTGAACTGTTTTTTTTTATTAGACTACTATTAAACTACTCTAGGCACTCTTTACAACGAACAATCTAGTGCGCCAAAAATCGTACTTTATACAGAGAGTTCTTAATATAGAAGGTTCCTTTACAGTAAACTGCGAGTAAAGTGATTTCAAAATTCCTTTTACAGAGAGTAAAAACCTGTAAAATAAAATCGAACTATATCCACATTTTGACTAAATTGTGAGGACAGTGTTCGTAAAGTGTCATTTTACATTGCTCTGAGAAAAAAAAGTTCCAATTTTGGGCAGTGGTTCAGGATTTCCTTTTTCGCTGTCTGATAATTAATTGAATTCTTGATCACTACAATGTTTTGTAAATTTATTCCTTATCAGGATACTTTTAGCATGTGAAAAAGCTGTAAATTTATATAGAACGCTAAAAACTTAATATAGAGCTGTTCCTTATACATACAGAGGTTCTTTATAGAGAGGTGTTTTCACCATACGAACAGAAAGCGGCCAACCAAATTGTAAAAAAGTGTTCTTTGTAGGGAAAAGTTCCCTACTCGGATGTTTTTTGTAGCGAAAGTTCACTTTATTTTTTGCATCCATCTTATTAAAAAAACGTATTTGAAAAGTGCTTAGAACTACTAACTACTACAAAATAACTGTAATCGTTAGTAACTGTAGTTTAATAACTATTTTAGTAGTAGTTGTTGCTCATCATTGCAGGAATTTTGTTTCCAAGGACAAAAAAAATGATAATGGGTCCAAAAGCAAACGCATTTTTAACAATTTCAGTGATTTTTTTCAGGCAGCTTATTTGAGAATTTTTTCAGTGGTAGTAAATTCCTTACTAATTCGTTCAGCTTCGACGTAAATAATTTTCAATTTATTTATTTATTTGTTGGGGGGGGGGGAGGAAACACTGGCTCAGAGAACGAATGTGTGTTGTTGAGAGTCTTGTAATATAAACCAACGTACTTGAGGCGGAAGAAGAGACGTTTTGGTGTCGGCAGAAAAAGATCGACGTGCTTTCAGTTGCTTAGTTTTGTAGTTCCTCTAGGGTCTAGAGAGGGGCAATTACCCCGTTTGCCCCCTCTGGTTGCGCCACTGGCCTCGTGACGCCATTTTTCAGTTATAATAGACTCGCTAAAATGTTATGAAAGTGTTGCTGTCATGGCAGAAGCGCTAACTGTATAACTATCAACGACATTGTTTGACTATATGCATAGAGTAGTAGTCGAATGTGGCATGTAAAAAAAAATCCTAGGAAATAACCTACTTTGTTCTTAGTAAAACTGTCCCTCTCCGTCCCGAGATAACTTTAGCAGTTGAAAGGGATGTCTTCTTTTTTTTTTAACAGAGAGTAGAGTAGATTTATTTTGGGAACTGTAACCATAACTGGTGTTCTGGCCCACTCATTACCAAAATGCAAAGCTGCATAATTATCCTCCTCAGGCACGAAGGCACGAAGGCCTTTTATTTTTTAACTAGTTGTGCCAGCCGTGGGATTCGAACCAGCATTCACGTGGTTTGAAGACAAGGATGCTCACCACTGGGCTGGGCTTGCTTGCTTTGCTCGATGTCACCGAGAACCCCTCACAAAGCTCACGTTGTGCGTGGGGAACCTACGTGTTGCCCATTTCGTAGATGTTCCTTATAAGGGACATGTAAGCTATATTTGGGACCCAGGAAGTTATGCTGGTCCAAGAAAAGCAATGATAAAACTAAACCGTTAAACGTTCCGTCTTTACACAATAGGTCACAACTGCCTGCAGAGCATGGTAGTTCTTCGCAATGACATGGAGCTACACACCCAACACCTCCAGCAATGTTGGATTGCCACAGAATTCAGAAAACATACAAATATGTAAAATGTCACATATTTCCTTCTCTTGTCCGCCCCAGTTTGCTTCGCAACGACGACGTTGCGAAGCAAACTGGGGCGCACAAGAGAAGGAAATATGTGACATTTTACACTGCTGTTCCACAGTCAGTTAGCCTGTATCGTGCAAGTGCTCAGTCAGCAGTGCAATGTGGCCAGTTCGCAGCCTGAACAAGAGAGTGGAGGATGATCTCGGGAGTGAGTGCCCTCGTCACTGATGATGAATACTGAAAGGTTATTGCTCCGAGAATCTGTGCACTACTCCCCCTCCCAAGCTGGCTCAGGACCATTTTAATAACTGTTGTCGAATCATTTGTACTGAAACTGAGAGCAACCTTTGGACCCATTCGGTCGTGACGAGATAAGTTATCCGCTGCTTTTTTTCCCTTTTACGCCAACGAGCCCAGAAACCCATCAGCAGACCTCATGAGATGTCCACAGCAGACCTCACCACACCTAGCCCCTTCAGAACTGTCTAGGGCCAGATACGAGACACTTCCAGCCGGTCCAGTTTGCCATACAGGACATGGACTGTTGCCTGATAATCTGTCAGGAGAGTCAGCATGTCAATCCTCAGTCTATGGTCCAGGATAGTGGTCAACTCTGGTATCATCATAATCGGAACAGACTGTAAGGTATAGCCTAATTTGAATGCTGGGACCCATCCCCTTATTCCTCCTGTATACTGAATACACTAACGGTACCTTCCTAACCGACCAAACAGAGTAAACCAAATGCACCACTGTTGGTGACAGTTTGGCTCATCCCCTGCTAATATCCGTGTTGATGCGGCTTGATTGAGATCAACATCGTCAGTGATGAATCTGTTTCGTCAAAACTGTTCCCTCGTGCATGCTCAAACCTCCACCACAGCAAACCACCTTCCTGAGATGGTTCGCAATTTGGCATTTCTCTCGCCGGGTCACATCTATTAGCCAATCCTGGTCAAATCCATTAGACAGGTCTGGTTGCGGTGAAGGTATGACGTATCGAATACTTTGCTGAGCTTGTTGAGCTGTGTTGTAGTTTAGCAAGGTACTAAACGGCTGACGCAATATCACTGCGCACGCGCGAAGCCAAGTTTAGAGCCAAACTGTCTCTAACAGTGATGTGTTCTGTTAGCTCTGTTCGGTGGTTTAGGAAGGTACTGTGTATACATCACAATGCACTTCCAGGCCAGGGACCATCTCATAGCTTCGTCATGCATGATGCTACATCCAACACCTTTTCACTGTGGAGAGCAATCACTGGCCGAACGGGGACAACACGCTTTCAACTGCAAACTGAACTGCAAACTGCACAGACCAGATGACCAGAGAAGATGAGTCCTCTCACCTTGTTGGTCCCAGGAATCCGAAGACCACAGCAGGTAGCTTGAGGTAGTTGCCCAGAATTCACCCTACCAAGTCCAGCCTGCCTCGGTGCAAGTTGCCCTGGATGAGGCACCATAAACGGCCCTTGACACACGCACTCAGTGTGGGAATACCTACTTCTACATGCAGCACGGGAACTGATGTAGTCTGCAGGCCACATGTAATGGCCCGAAGACACACATTCACTGCCATTTGCATTGATCTGACTCGCACTGGATACAAACAGAACAAGGAAATGATAGTCCACTCTTGATTGGATATATGACTGAAACATCTAATGGAGCAAGACTATCGGTACCTTCCTAAACGACCAAAGAGAGCGAACCAAATGCACCACAGTTGGTGAGAGTTTGGCTCATTCCCTGCTAATATCCGTGTTGATGCGGCTTGATTGACTTCAACATCGTCAGCAATGAATCTGTTTCGTCAAAACTGTTGCGTCACGCATGCTCAAACCTCCACCGCAGCAAACCACCTCCCTGAGATGGTTCGCAATTTGGCATTGCTCTTGCCGGGTCACATCTATTAACCAATCCTGGTCAAATCCATTAGCCAGGTCTAATTGCGGTGAAGGTATGACGTATCGAATTCTTTGCTGTGCTTGTTGAGCTGTGTTGTAGTTTAGGAAGGTACTGAATGGCTGATGCAACATCACTGCGCACGCGCGAGGCCAAGCTTGGAGCCAAACTGTCTCTAACAGTGGTGCGTTTTGTTCGCGCTGTTCGGTGGTTTAGGAAGGTACTCATGATTACCAACAAGGCTGGCCCACCAGTCGTAGGAGAATGCGAGTACATGATAATGTCACTGATGCTCGAAGTTTGCGAGGGAGTACGGGATGTAGGGGAGGGGTATTCAAGGAGTGTGACAGCTTCAGAGAAAGGGAAGGGGGTCCCTAAATTTTTGACGTTACACAATCAATCTTATTTTCACCTAGCAAAGAACTTCCAAGCTGGGTGAAGATAAAAAAAAAAAGGGAAAAAAAAGTCCTTAAATATTTTCGGACAAAACTGGATTAATTTTACACCTGAATTTAGAAATTTCCCGAACTGCTCCTCTTCATCGGTAACAAATGGTTGGGAGTTGACATTTGTGACAGCATTTTCTGGGGGGTGGGGTGGGGGGGTAGACTAACAAAATGTGAACGGGAGGGGAATAAAAAATGCGAAATTTGCGTGAAGGTATTTTTTATAGCGGCAGAAAAATTCGTACTGGAAAAACAATTAACGTAGTCGCCGCTGAATGCTTTGTAATTGACTTTATTGGCAACATTGTAAAACGAGTACTTATTAGATCTGTTCGCTTCGTCATACAGTGCCTTCTAAAACAGCAAGCCAAACTCGTCCAAACTCATCCTTTTAGAGAAAGTCTAGCTCGACAAAGCATGCTATTTGTTGCTACGTCAACAATCAGCACCTTCCGAATCTACAATCAAAACCTCAGCAAACTCAGCAGAGCGTTTGAAATAGTGAAAGTGACGTCAAGTTCAACGCGCATCTGCTCATTCTACCCTCGAGGAGGTTCACATTCGAGCGCACGGGTAACAGCTTATCCATCAGTAGTTCGGAAAGATACCGTCAGCTTTGCTCAGGAGATACTTTTAGAACGCTCTGTTGAATTTGCTCATGGTTTTCAGTTTATTAGAGTCGATTTGAACTCTTATGCAAACGGTTTGTCTGTCTCTCTGTCTGGGTATCTGTGTGTTCGCTCTATAGCGTTTGAACGAAATATCGGATTGCTGTCAAATTTTGCACAAACATTCTATGGGAAATTTCTAGGTCTAAGTTCGAAAGTGGGTCGAATCCGTTCGGGAAATCCTTCGCTAGAAATAATCAAAGATTTTTGTTCGCAGCAAACGTACGAGGTTCGTTATTTTTTCTTCAGCCGACTTACGTCATCCATCCAAGTCCAATTACTAGGAACTATCGGTACCTTCCTAAACGACCAAACAGAGCGAACCAAATGCACCACTGTTGGCGACAGTTTTGCTCATTCCCTGCTAATATCCGTGTTGATGCGGTTTGATTGACGTCAACATCGTCAGCGATGAATCTGTTTCGTCAAAATTGTTCCCTCGCGCATGCTCAAACCTCCACCCCAGCAAAACACCTCCCTGAGATGGTTCGCAATTTAGCATTGTTCTCGCCGGGTCACATCTATTAGCCAATCCTGGTCAAATCCATTAACCAGGTCTGGTTGCGGTGAAGTTACGACGTATCGAATACTTCGCTGAGCTTGTTGAGCTGTGTTGTAGTTTAGGAAGGTACTGAACGGCTGACGCAACATCACTGCGCATGCGCGAGGCCAAGTTTGGTGCCAAACTGTCTCTAACAGTGGTACGTTGTGTTCGATCTGTTGGGTGCTTTAGGATGGTACTGATTGTAGCCTCCGTCAGCGGCTGATATCATCACCAACCGATCAATGACTGGCAACTTGTCAAATTATTCAACAGATCACTGACGTAAACACCCAGCTTCACTGACGTGTACGATCCTACACGTCGTTCTACCCATGTTAGTCTCTTCCTCCACCCTGATGTCAGTCGTGCCGTGTGGCAACGTCGCCATCGGCGAAATGAAATATTCAAAACGCCGTGACTAAACGGTTTGGAAGCCTGCCGTGTCATAAACGGTCAAACGGTGCTGAATATTTTTAATGTTGATTCAGTTCATTAGTGATCTCATTAAACTTTCGTCATTGGCCTGCAAAACGTGCTGGTTGGCAAAGAGGGTGGTTGGAGAGGCCGAGAGAACTGATGGTAGTCGGCTGTGTAGTGCGGTCTCAGGAGGGTTGTCCTTAAAAAAATGTGTAGTGGCTTGTGTCACCATCTCCAGCACCACGAAGGATTAGGTGACTGTGGACTGCAAACAGGAAGAGCGTCTTGAGTGGTGTGAATTTGGTGCAGGACCATTTTGCTTCGGCCTACAATTTCCTGGGCAGCACTGTAGAGGCATGAATTGTATCTGTACTGGTCAAGCTGGAGCAAATCCGTACTTTGAATCTCACTTTATCGTACTTTGAATCTCAATCTAGGGTGCACGGGTAGCTGCGAGTACTGGGGCGTCAGATTCGGTAGGCGTCCTAGTCCCAGTGTACATCTCTGGCTTCATACAGACCCGGGTTCGATCCTGGCGATGGGAAGTGTATATGTACGGGTTTTTCTCCGGTTGTTTCCCGCCCGTTGCACGAGGGGTTTCCTCCGGGTACTCCGGTTTCCTCCCTCCTGCGGCAAAAAACAACTGTAACAATGGTGGTACTTCTTCCACTTAACATCTGCCGCTGGGGAATTTGGGTGGGTGGATGCCTCGAGCATCGTCTCTATATATTATTATTACTTTACCCTTGAGGAACTGAACGCAGTTTTGTTGGCATGTTGTGAAGGCAGCCCCAGAACGGTGTTCAGTGCTCATTGTTGAAGCATCTGGGAAATGAAGACCTGGATGAACTGCTTGTTCTTTTTAATGAATTTTGTACCCTACTTTGCAACTTTATAGTAATATTGCACACAAATAATTTATATATAATAATTTATAAATAAACGAAAAAGAAATGTTTATGTCAGCATTTATTGTTTAAAATTTAAGTATAGTTGCTCATTTTTATTTATTTTATCGTTGCTAGAAGCCAGAATACTCACTAAAATATAAAATATAAATTAAATATTTTTTTTATTTAAAATCAAGTTCCATAAAAAAACGCTCCAGGGTAGTCACACTGAAAGAAAAAATCTTTCCGCGTGACAAGTTCAGAAATATTTTAATATGTAAAAAATGAATACAATTATCTCGTAGGCAATATACAATTGGCTGGCGGCTTCATACTACGCTGCCACCAGACTCTAAACCAAGAGTCCGCTGGATCTAATAACGGAATGAGGAATCGCTTCTTTGCAGAACATTCGTGGCGTTTATTTGCAGTTGAAGACATTTCGCTGGTGTTGGAGCTTAGCAGCCCCTTGCACCTCCATGTACCGCCTAACAAGCTGTCCCTTGTAGATGCATTGCCTGCGGTACACCAAATTTCAGCTCTTTTCTATTGGTTGTCAGAACCTCAACATTCCTCAAATGTCCGATTTTTTTTTTTTTTACAAACCATCTGTGGGTGTACCGCTCTCAGTGTGCAAAATCTCGTTCTAACTGATGCAGTGGTTATTGCTGAAGTGATCGCATTCGAGTGTATTCGCAGTTCGCAGTTCGTCCTTCGGCCTCGCATCGTTCCATTGAAGAAACCGAGGTACCAACACGTTCCTGGCGTACAGGAGTATAATGTCAAAGAAAGCTCGAAATCTTACGTACACCTTATATTTTAGGAATACAGCGAATTGAAAACGGTGGCAAGACGGGCAGCTTACCGCAACAAGCAAAACGGAAAGAGCTACAAAGTGAGATAATTCGTAATGTGCTGTACCATGCCGTATAGTTATTCCGCATCCCGAAAACATAAAGAATCATTCAGCAACTATATCGTACATACCTTAAATAGAATCGTTGTATTTAAGCATAAATTGAGTTTACCCAAACAACCGTGTCCAACAATAGCGGTCATCAATTTAGATCCGAAAATCGCCGACAGTGGAAATTTAAGTTACAAACCTGGAATAAAAATGCATTATCCATCCAAAAGAGGATATCCTTACCAAGCC
Source organism: Lithobius niger (assembly GCA_023313725.1). Taxonomy (NCBI): domain Eukaryota; kingdom Metazoa; phylum Arthropoda; class Chilopoda; order Lithobiomorpha; family Lithobiidae; genus Lithobius; species Lithobius niger. Next base: position 9,687 of record JAHWFP010073326.1, on the reverse strand, counting down.
AGCTTGTGAGAGGATTTTATACTTAAGATTTAATGTTTACAATAACGTCAGATGCACAGTGGGGATCGCGACCGGTATTAACCTACTTGAAGACCAGAGGCAGGTGGGCGAGGGGGATCCTAGACTAAGACTGGCCAGGTAAACAACAATAAGGCCGCCCGCGCACTGAGTGACTTGACCGCGCGGCCAGGTTGCTGCAGCCACTGAAAATGATTAGTGCGTGGTGTTACATAAACGGTAAGTATTTTCATTGGCTGCAGTCACGCTCAGTGTGCGGGCGGCCTAAAGCAAAACGTATATTATTCATCAGAAGCTATGAAAGAAGGCCAGATCTTTTGTCCAACTAGTAAATAACTAACACCTTAAGGGCTGCTGCCACCTTCACGGGTGCATAAGTGGGTTCACTATCCGCAAGCGCTGGGGCGTCAGATTCGATAGGCGTTATTGTTCCGGCTGTTCATCTCGTGCTTCTGCAGTTCCCGGATTCGATCCTGGTGAAGGGATGTGTATATGTAGAGATTTTTCTCTGGTTGTTTCCCGCCCGTTGCATGAGGGTTTCCTCCGGGTACTCCAGTTTCCTCCCTCATGTGGCCCAAAAAAAAACCGAAATGATGGTGGTATCTTCCACTTAACATCTGCTGCTTCGAACTTTCAAGCTTACAGGCTGATACCTTTTATTCTATTCTACTCCAGTGAAAGGCGATCTCCACTACAATCTTCAACCAGGAATGTTCTCTGATTGGCAGAAAGGCGATCTCCACTACAATCTTCAACCAGAAATGTTCTCTGATTGGCAGAAAGGCGATCTCCACTACAATCTTCAACCAGGAATGTTCTCTGATTGGCAGAAAGGCGATCTCCACTACAATCTTCAACCAGGAATGTTCTCTGATTGGCAGAGGAGGCTGGCAGTCTATTCTGAGAGTTGACTTGCTGGCTGGGAGATGGACGAAATTGTTTTTGTATGCAGACCCCTCTGGTAGTGAATGTATTAAAATTAACACTATAAATACTTTAAACTAGGACTTAATATCACAGTACCTCATTTTTTTTAAAGTGGAGATAGAACACAATGGTTTTCACATGACGTTAAATTTTGTTTTCTATACGCTTTAGCGTTTTTCACGTTTTATTTTTTATGATGCTGGAATTGACGTTTTGGTATTTTTTAACGATGATTCAAACCTTACATTCGTTACTTAAGATTTATGAGACATTTATTATGCAAGGATTTGCGTGTGTTTGTATAGGAACCTTCGTAATTTCAAAGGCGAACGATCCAAAAATCAATCGAAAAATCGACACACGCGCAATTTTGTAAAAACATTGCTTCCACGTCAAAGTATGTTGCAGTATTCGTGTTCATTGAAGTAAATTATGAAAAGAGCAAAGAAAAACTAGTGGATCAGCAAAAAGTTCGTGCACGCTATAATAGAACTGCAAGTTAATAAATTAGATTAACGACACTGCCAGGATTAAATTGAAAATACGTGTGATATTACGTAGGCGTGACAGACAGGTATTTGGTAACTACCTTGACGGCATGTAAATCGATCCAGCGTGTAACATTATGGCTTGGGAAAACACAATTTAAGGTTAAGGTTGCCAGTCGCATTAAGGATTAAGGATGACACTACTATGATTATGGATTGTGTGATGGAATTCCAACTTTGTTTAGCTATCTCTATACCCTTGGGAGAGGCTTGTTCTTGGATTTGTACAGTTCTTAACAGTTTTCCCTTTTATATTAATGTAAAAACCCTTTTTATATTTTCATGGTTTTTAGTGAGAGGCTACCATGCTCCTTCAGCGACTATGGGAACTATTCTGGCAGGTTTCCCGGATCGAACCCCCGGGTTGGTACCTCCCTTTACCAGATATTTCTTCTTCTCTAAAAGTCTGGTAATGTTCAAAATTGATCCGGTTCAGCCATACAACCATTAAGTTGCTTCGGCTGACTTAAGGCTCAAAGAAATTAATTTTTAAAAAAGTTGGGTAAAATCCGTGTTTAATAAAGGCTGCTCCCTTTTCCCTCTTAAAAGTCTCCCAAGCTTTCTCGCAGTGGATATACCTTTCTTTGATTTAAGTCCAGTTACATGGACGAGAGGCCGTTGCTTTAAATTGAGTGTTCCGAAATCAAGACTGGAATGCCGGCCAAACTTCTTTGCTGTAAGGAAAGTTCCTGCATGGAATTCCTTACAGGAACAAACGATGTAGACACCATCTGTGAGTGTGTTCAAGCATCTTGTTACCTTACCGCTTTTTAAAAAGATCCGATTTTTGTGTTCATTATTGTGTGCGCGGCGTATCTTGAGTCCTGGAAGTATGTTTTGAGCGGCTACGTCTTCCTGGAGGGAGCGGCTTTAATAGACGGCCGCTATTGTTTTTGTAATCATTTTGGATATCAACAAGGCACTCTGCTACCAAAAATGTACAATCGATTATCTGTGTTCGTTCTGCCACGAACTCAAGATAGGCCACACACACTTTAGTTTATATTTTTACTGCTATCTTCATTCTTTTGTTACTTTTATCTTAGTCAGGGTTTTTTTGTTAATAAACCGTTGTACAACTCTTATGGAGTTTTAGTCTTTTTTTTTTTAGTGTTTCAGATTTTTTCATGACATGGAGTAGCATAGTGGCAACTTTGCCCTGCCTGATGCAATTCGCTGTAAATGGTGATGAACCATTTTTTTTTTTCCATTTCATTTCATTTCTTTTCGTAAGCAATTATAAATTTAATTGTAATTGCGGGGCGACGTGGTAAATTTAAAAAAAATTTACGTGTACAAATTTTCGGTTACGGGTACAAAATTACGGATACGGGTATACAAAAAAATATACAATTTTTGCATTGACACTACGTGGTGAGAATGACGGAAGGAGGCATGACGAAGCAAGTGCAAAGATGGTTTCGATTTTAACTGTCGAGTTGTAACGAAACAGTCAGCAACGAAAGTTAAGGAGCCACTGGGAAAATGTTTTCTTCCTCACGAATGATTTCTCCCAACGTAACGGGTTGATGCCACTAAACTTAATAAACTAAACGAGGTCACACACATGTTTCTTAGTACATACGTACTCAATGCATACAAGTTATGCAACAAGTACATTGTATTAAAAATTAACGTGATAATATAATAATAATAATAATAATAATAATAATAAAAGCATAGGTTTTTTGCAAACGCAACCGGAATGGCAAAGACCTGGTGGTCACTGACTGTCATCCGATATTAAAACTAAAAAAAAAAAGTACTAATTACAAGGTAAACAGTTTAAAAGTTTAAATCGAAGACGATGGTTCGGCTGCAGAGGAAGGGTATGAGATATTGGGTTAGGGTCACGAATGCCTTACCACAAAGGTTAGACCTACCAGGGACACAATGGTCCCCGATGGCATCGCCAAACGTGAGGGACAAGTGAGGGGGTAAAGCCGGTATCATTGTCAATGTTTCTTTAAAAAATAATAAAAAGTGCATCGTAGTTTAAAGCTTGGCCAAAACCAATTGTCAATCTTAATAAAGATAATAAAGGTGATAAAAAAAATAGTAATAAATAAATAAAATTTCTTGCAGTGATTACAAAGGTCAACTGGTGTACGCAAATACCTAGCCTGATCAGTAAAAAACTTTTCAAGGCTGTGGTCATGGAGTTTTAAATTTATAAAACTTAAAGGCACATAACTCCCTCCGGTATATTTTAACAGTTTCACTCGTTTCATTACCGGAAATAGTTTTATATAACCTGATTTACCTTTCATTTGCTGGTCTAAGGGTACGATGCAGATGTCAGTAGTGGTGCGTGAATGTTATTAGGCTTGTTTTAAACGGCTCGGTCCGAGCGGTATATAACTCCCGCCACATCGCTGGCAAGCCGCGGCCCTGGAGGAAGGATAATTAATCCTTCGCTCAAGTTTGCAACTTGGTCGTACGATGTGTCACGTTGCAGCGGCCCCGAAATGAGTATGACTAGTGTCGTAGAGCAATGTGCGCTGCGGTCGTTTGAACTATATTTTAGCGTAGGTGACGCAGAGTAAAACGGCCAGAACGGAGGGATTTATGTGCCTTTAATTTAAAAATGTTACTTTAAAGCGTGTCTAGAATTAAAAATATAATAAAAATAATCATTTTACCCGCTACTATGTATGCCGGGAAGGAAACGGAACGGGGTTGGACCACTGACACCGTTCCCAGGCTAGATGGGTCGCTTTAAGAAAGTGTGGAGGGGTTCCTGAGAAAGTCGAGATCGGAAGATGGACAAGGAGCGAGCATTAACAGTGTCCGAACTCAAGGTGTTCCAAATTTGGACTATTCTCACCGAGAAGAAGTCTCTACGACATTCCAAACGAAATAAATAAATTAAAATAATTATTCGTAACCATTTTCTGATATTGAAGTATTTGTTTATTTTTCTGGTGGTTGAACTAGATGAGGACAGCAGTAAGGTTTCACGTGGATTTAACAATTCAGGAACATTATGGTATCTGAAACCATACAGGAAATCTGATTCGTGTTTCTTTGCTGTTTTTACGTTGATGTAGTGAAACCTTACTTTTAAACATCAAACGAGTTTGTTTTTGTTTTCTAATCGGGATTCTGACTGGGTGTTGCTATTATTAATTCTGTTTCATTTTTCCATTTTTTATCTTGCTCCTTCAAGTATTGACGAAATCTGCGGATCAATACTTTTTTTTCTTATAACCATCAATCGCCTTTCCCGCCCATTATTAACTTATCCTTGCAAACTCTGACAGCCTCGCACAAGTTTTGCGTGAATGTCTCGAGAATTTTCAGTCGAGACTCTGAAGTCTTTTAAAACAGCAATCAAAATTGACGTGCCCTTTCAGTATTTGTTTCCGATATTATGGGCTTTCTTTGAAGGCTGCAAAAAAGCGACAAAAAACTGTGTGCAACTCTTGGGAGAATATAACAGTACCTTCCTAAACGACCGAACAGAGCGAACAGAACGCACCACTGTTAGAGACAGTTTGGCTCCAAACTTAACGCCTCGCGTGCGCAGTAACGTTGCGTCAGCCGTTTAGTACCTTCCGAAATTGCAATCACAGCTCAGCAAAATCAACAAGCTCAACAGAACACTCGTTACGTCACACCTTTAACGTGACCAGACGTGGCTAATTGACTGGACCAGGCTACCTAATGGAAGTAACCTGGCGCGAGCAATGCAAAATTGCAAACCATCTCGGGGAGGTGGTTGCGGGTGGTTGCCAGTGGTGGAGCTTTTGAGCATGCGCAAGGTACCATAAACAGATTCATCGCTGACGATGGTTAAAGGCACATAACTCCCTCCGATATATTTTAACAGTTTCACTAGATAAATTACCGGAAATAGTTTTATATAAACTGATTTACCTTTTATTTGCTGGTCTAAGGGTACGATGCAGATGTCAGTAGTAGCGCGTGAATGTTATTAGGCTTGTTTTAAACGGCTCGGTCCGAGCGGTATTTAACTCCCGCCACATCGCTGGCAAGCCGCGGCTCTGGAGGAAGGATAATTAATCCTTCGCTCATGTTTGCGACTTGGTCGTACGATGTGTCACGTTGCCGCGGCCCCGAAATGAGTTTAACTAGTGTCGTAGAGCAATGCGCGCTGCGGTCGTTTGAACTATATTTTAGCGTAGGTGACGCAGAGTAAAGCGGCCAGAACGGAGGGATTTATGTGCCTTTAACGTAAGCAAGCCACATCAACACGGCTTGAGTAGGGAATGAGCTGAACTGTCACCAACAGTGGTGCGTTTGGTTCGTTCTGTTCGGTGCTTTAGGATGGTACTGTAAGAGAGCCAATGTAGCAAATGACATATCGAAATTTGTTCTGTAGCTCCAGCATGACGTCATTAGTTAGCAACAGCCTCAACAGCTCATCAGTGGTAAATGACGAATGTTGCAATTAGGAATGTAGGCTACTGCTATTCACAACACGCTGTATGGTGAAGTCCCGTTTTGCCGCAATCCCGTTTTGCCAAAAAGAAATCAGATTAGATCCCGTTTCGCCAAATCCAGCTAAAACAAATCTAATTTGCAAAAAATTTGGCAAATGACATTTAATACATTATTCCTATGTAATGGGGCTTTAAAAAACAAACATTTAACAGAGACCAGAAGTGGCATAATACGAGCAATTATTAGCATTGTGAAAACTGGCAATACTGAGGGAGAAACGTGTACTTTAAATGTTATATGGAATGCTTGGTGGTCACTAGGTCAAGGCCGTTGTACTCTTTTAAGAATAGTCAGGGTAACGGTACAATTCGTCCCAGGCAATTCGTACCGAGGCATTTGGTCCCCGGACAATTCATCCCCCATTTATTATAAAAGATTAGACAGGGTTCATATACTCATATCTGAAAATGAATATCCCTGACTATCCCTGATTTTCCCTGACTTATTTCTTCAAATATCCCTGACCAAAACCCTTGCACTTTTTTTCTAATTTTCCATTTACACAAAGACAACTTCTCACTCTGCAGGCCTGGTATCGTAACTCATCTGGATGGCAGCTGCAAATTTTTCTCAATTTTTTTTTTAACTTAAAAATAGGACAAGAAGGTAGTTGCAAAGTGACTGGAACTTACGAGACCTCATGGTTTATTTTAACAAAATTATGAACATGAAAAAAAATTTGTAAAAAACGGTTCTAAAATAAAAACAGTTCAGCCTAAAAACGAACATGACTATCACTAACTTTTCACCGAATTTCCATTTTTTTCCATGTCTTTCCCTGACCGTATTTCATATCCCTGACTATCCCAGATTTTCCATGACCTTCCAGGTCAGTATGAACCCTGTTAGAGTGTGTGTTGAGGTTTTTTTTAAAAAAAAACCATTATTAGTAAGTTCATGATTTGTGTCTCTTAACATGCTTTTATATTCCGTAAAAGCTAAAGGTACATTCCTCCTAGTTGAATTTTCTGTATGGCTCGGTTTGTAACATTAATTCAGACGCATCTAAATGTTGCAAAGATATTCATTTTCTATTTTTTTCCTCCTGAGAAATAGTTTCCTAAACGTTTAGTCGAACGACAAAACATTTTGTCGTAACATGTCCCAGCATGCTGCAGACGTCTCCCAAGACCATAGCAATGAGTTGAGCTCCACACACCGGATGAAACGCTGTCGCGAGACGCATTTAGGCGTCTCACAACAACAAAACGAAGCTCCTTCTAGTTACGTCTGGTGGGGTCTCTCCACCAGATGCGACTTTTTGTCTCGCAACACGTTTCGTCGCGATACATTTGTGGCACACAAAATTAGACATTTGGTCTCACGAGAGGACATTTTGTCGAAACCTGTCTCACCGCGCTGCACATCAAATTAGGTGACCGCACACCAAATTACACAACTGTCTCGCGACGAGACATCGCAAGACAAAACGTCGTATCTGGCGGAGAGACGACCCCACCAGATGAAACTAGAAGGAGGCTTCGCTTTGTTGTCGTGAGACGCCTAAATATCGTATCCGTTGTGTGGCGCTAGCTCATTGGTGTGGTTGTGAAGACGTTTGAAGTAAGCTGAGACAGGTTTCGACAAAATGTCCTGTCGTGAGACCAAACGTCGCGTTTGGTGTGCGGCTAGCCTAAAGGCCTCTCCAGACAGAAGAAAATTCCGTGCGAAGCTGTGCGTAACTGGCCTCTCCAGACAGAAGAAAATTCCGTGCGAAGCTGTGCGTAACTACGTGCCTACAAAGTCAATATTGCAGTAATCGTGTGGTTGGTGTTGCGTTAAGGACGAATATTGAAGTCTTTTTTATATCATACTGCGACGGCGTTCAGCCGCGAGCAGCCAGTCTGGGCTATTTCGCGCAGGATGCTCTAATACAGTGAGAAGGTATGTCCTTTTACTTATGGCCCTTTAAGCCCTAACCAGACAGAGCAGATTTTCATGTGTTGCGACGTCGCGCAACGCCGTACGCCGTCGCTTGGCTTTCACGCGATACGCTTGCTTTCGTGTAGCCGGAAGCGACGTCAAACGGGTGGATGAAACGCGATACAACAAGAGTTCAATTTTTTTTTAAACTTTGCTCTCACAGCTAGCGCAGACGACGTGCAAATTTAACATGGCGCCCCGTTTTACACATACGTTATACACATGTTATAATTTGTTAGTTATACCAGGGGTAGCATAAATATAAGAGGACGTGTATATAATGCATATTTATGCGCTCCTGGTTATACGTATGATGATTCCCCTTTCCTAAACGGAAATTCCCGTTTTGCAGAATTCCGTTTCACAGAATCAAAATATTCTTTAAAAAAAAACTTAGCATTGCAGAAGTTAAAGATGGAAGCCTAATTGTAAAAAATTTTTTATTAGTGCGGTTTCTGATGTTATATGTTTAGCTGCAGCACGCGAGGCACGTAATTAAAAAAAATATATATTCTGCGAAACAGGATTTTGGAAGCGGATATTTGTCTGTAAATGTTTGACCATTACACAGGAATAATGTACTAGTGAATTTCGTGGGCTAAAATTTCACGAACAGAATTTGACCTTTAGGCAAAAGTTTTTGATCTGCTTTCTTTTTGGAAAAGATTTGGCGAAACGGGACGTGACGCGCTGTATGACCTAACACCAATATCACAACCACATCCGACTAATTCAATGCAATATGGTTTATTTCCGTGCCGTGACACGTAGTCACGCGCTCCTTCTACAAACTTAAAAACTACTTAAAACTAACCTAACCTAATCCAAAGCCGACTAGATAGGCGAAGCAACAATGAGCGTTGGACACTAACGGCTGATCTCTTATCAGTGACAGAAAGCAAACGGCGTGTTGACCGCGCCGTCATTGTTGTCATTAAGCGTGGGCCCTTCCTCTTGAAGATATGGACTTATCCATCCCTTGTTAGAACCGCCACCATACGATGTGGCAAACTAAAGCGTTGAGACCATTATATAGGAATACGACAGTTTTGTTATGGCCTTCTCCAACAAACCAGTCCCAAAAATTGCAGGCAAGTCAGCATTGTTATAGAAGTAGCAAAGCCCCTTGTCAGTTTTTGCAGTGTAATTTTGTATTTAGGGACAAGTTTTGTAGTAAATGATAATAATTGTAGTTTCATGGCAGTAATGTAAAATAAATACAGATGGAAACCTATTTAGGTTGCCTTTTGGACTGATATGTCAGATCGCTTAGACTGTTTCACGCTTGATTTTGTGTGTTCCATTCGTTTCACTTGGTGTGTGGTGCAGCAAATAAGCGTCCCTCCAGTGGCGATTGGTACGTGTATGTTTATATGCGTGTGAAATACTGCCTGATGGACGTTTCCTTTTAGCCGTGTCATTATGGCTCAAAGTCCAAAAGGAACGAAAATAGGTTTGTTTCTGTATTGATTTAACCCTTCTGAGTTCTGAGTCGATTGACTTTCCGTCCTGTGTAGTAATGTAACGTGCCCTAAACGTTTATTTGCGCACAAAAGAAAAATAGAAAAAATAATGTGCTTTCTCTTTTTTTTTTTATTTCCCTGCTCCGGTAAAAAAAAAAAAAAAACGCCTTCGTTATATAGAAGAAGTTACAGGATTAATGTATGTGACTGAACGAAAATGTTGATATCTCGAAAACTACTGGACAGAATTGAATGAAACAAAAACCAGGTTGCTTATTATGCTATCAGCTATATTTCTATACGTATTACATGTAATGGTAAGTAGCCAAATATAATTGGCC
>JAHWFP010073325.1:0-16405 GCA_023313725.1 Lithobius niger | reverse complement strand
CAAAGATAAAATCTGCAGAATTTCTGCAGTTTGTTGTACACTCTCAGCAAGTGAAGTAAAATCTGCAGAATTTCTGTAGTTATTGTTTATTCTCAGAAAGGTAAAGATAAAATCTGCAGAATTTCTGCAGATGTTGTAAACTGCAAGCCGAAGGTAAAATCTGCAGAATTTCTGCAGTTATTGTTCATTCTTAGAGCTTGGCAGAAACAAAGCGTGGTTAACTTTCAAATTATGCGCAAATGTATGCAACAACACTCCATAATATAAAATATGTCAAATCATACAAGTTATCACGTTTATTAACCGTTTAAGAACGGGTGTGCCTGAAAAGCGCCCATTCCCTCCAGAACAGGAACACCGAAAAATGCGTCCGCAGTGTAATGTTTGAATACTTGTAAACGTGGAAATTTCCATAGATTAAGTTTTTTATGGATTCGGAGGCTTGGATTTTTATGGATAAAGATGAAAAAATTCGTACGTCCCACTGTCATGCTGACCATATTGAGGGGTCAAAAGGAAGTAATTTTCAACGCTTTTCAGTTTTGAGTAGTTATTACGATTTGATAGTCGGAAAAATAGGCTTACAGCACAGCGCTAGATATGGAGTTGAGTAATGATCGTGTAGTGCAACTTTCCCCCCAAAATTAAAAAAAGCTTCTTATCTAACCGTATTTTAACAGTTGCTGAAGCAATGTTTTAGGATTACAATACCTTGTGGTTGACAGCAACGAAAATGTTAAGTTTTGGCCACGTTTGTCCCGGAGCCTCGATATCAGCCAGGCGGCCAAACCGTATACAAATTACGGGAACGTGAGTGGTGCTTCAAGATCTTTAAATAGTCACAACAATTGATATACATGATAACAAATGATTGCCCTTTAGAGGTAGAAAATCATTATTATCACTTTTTATGGGAATTATTATTGTTGATCGTGATTTTTTTGGTGTACGTCAGAAATTAATATTTTAAGTAGAAATGGTGACAGCACACGTCATTCACAAACTTACTTCATTTCTTAAAGTTGTCTGTAACAGTTTTGAAATTCTAATAAAAAAAACCCAACACATCTTTAAGTTTTTTTCCATTTTTATTTTATAACTGCTACATTTTTTTCCCTACATTTTCAGGGTGCGAGACGATTTATTTATATAAGCCAGGCAAAAGCTTTTTTTTTTTTGGTTGTTTTTGCTAGTCCTCAGTATAACCAAATTCAGCCTTAATGCCGTTCTTAATGGGTTAACTTTTATCTACAGGTTCTCGTTTATTTATTTGTACTTTCTAAAGAAGTTTTTAGCCTATCAACATGTTTTGAAAAAAAAAACAATTAGGACTATGGAAATTATAACTGTTTTTCAAAGTATGTTGATTGGCTGAAAAGCTGAAGATGAAATCTGCAGAATTTCTGCTGTTTATTCATGCTCAGCAAGCTGAAGGTAAAATCTGCAGATTTTCTGCAGATATTGAAAAAAAATGTTATGTTGTTTCACTTATTAAATTGTAAACGTGTTTGGGTGGGACAAAAAAAGGGTTGTAAATGTGTCACAACCAATACGCCAATTGATTGTTTAAAGGCACGTCAACCGTTGCTTTACTTTAGAGGATACTCACAAAATACAACGCCTGGGCCCATACAGATTACGCTTAGTGATTGGCTAGGTATATAAAGCGGAATTACAACGGTAACAGTTGTGAGTATCCTAAGAGTATACTATAAACGTATGTGATATGGTAGGATGCTGGTATGTTTACACTAATAACTAATGACTCTGAAATTCTTTGATACTGAAGTGCCAGCTAAAATAACTGCTAAGGTTTCGAAAATGATATTTTTTGTTTCTCTAGTTCCTCACCTGCAGAAAAACTGCAGTTTCAAATCAGCAGAAAAACTGCAGTTTTAAATCTGCAGAAAGTGGCCAAATAACTGCAGATTATTTCTGAAGTTTTTCTTCAGATTTCATCTGCAGTTTTTCTACAGAATTTTTTTAGCAGGGCTGTTAATAGAAATATAAGAGGAAATAATAACTGGTTCAAAGTCCCATTATGGACAAACTCATATGGTAAAAGAAATCTACCATTTTTAATACCAAACATTTTAAACAGAATACCTGAAAATCTGCGACAAATTAACTGCAAATATACTATGAAAAAGGAAATCAAAAAATGGCTGTTGTCAGAAAAATAAATAAGAACATTTTGCCGGCCCCCAGCCAGGCAGGCTAAAAATGGTTTCTTTTGCTGAAAAGTACAATACCTGTCAATTTTAGCATTGTTGTCTCGACGATGCTGTCCTTGCCTTGAGATTTAAGTTCACGATGGCCGCCTCAGCCACTCGATCGCGCATGCGCGATCCTCCCTATAAGATCGCATTCCCCGGAGGGTTTGGCATCTCATTGTCTCAAGTTACGTCAAAAGGTGACACCTGAGGGGAGGCAGGGTGGGCCTGAAGGTACTGTACTTTTCAGCAAAAGAAACCATTTTTAGCCGGCCTGGCTGGGGGCCAGCAAAATGTTCTTTCTTTATGCTGCAAAGTACAATACCTGTCAATTTTAGCATTGACAGGCTGACCTCGTCAAATTAGGTGGCGGGCACCTTTTGGCCGAGTTCCCTGGGGTGTTGAGGCTGGCGTTGGGGTCTCGTTTTAGAAACGGTATGAAAGAGGTTGTTTCCGGAGCCAAAGCAAGACTGTTTCCTATCCAATTTTTTATTGATTTTTTATTTGGGATGAGGAAGGAAAAGGAAACCCATGTGAATAAGAGAGGTATTCAGGGATAATAAAAGTGTTTTACCTTTCTATGTCGAAAACTTGATGGCGACATCGTGGATTGGAGCTTGACGGGCTTCAGGGGAGGCGTCGGGTTATGGAGAGCGGGAGAGCCGTTTTTTTTTTTTTTTGTGTGATGAAAGCCGAAGAACACAATGCAGGGTTGGAATTGGAGCACGGTGGTGAAGGAAATGGAAAATGGGTAGTGTAGGAATTGAGTCCTCGGTTCCGATGTGGGTAGTAGTTGTATTATTATTGTTTTTTTTTTTGTTTTTTTTTTTGCGAGTGGCCTTGGGAAGGTCGAAAGTCGGGATTTGAAGTGATGTGGGACCCAAGGCCGAGACGGGGGACGTTATTTAGGAAGGAGTGTTGCGGATCCCAAAGTGGCACCCCTTGGCCTTGTGACGGCAGAGATCACAAGGCAGTTCAGACGTTTTATGATTTGAGAGTTGGGTCATGAGGGGGTGCATTGGGGTGAAAGATTCAGCATCATCAAACTGCCAAAGAGAAAAATAGTGTACTGGAAGGTCCGAGATATTAGCAGTCAGAGAGTCCCATGTCTCGGATAAGTTGGTATGGAGCGAGAGATCCGAAGTATCGAAATTAATGTTCGTGGATGATGACGTGTTCTTGAGGGGCCCGTAGTGGGGGGTGGCGACGACGGGTCTTGATGGAAAGGATAATGTTAGAAGCCTTGGGGTCCGACGGGCGGAGGTCCAGCAGGGGATGTCGGAGGCGGTTAGGGCGTTTGTAATGGTCTGTTGTGTTTGCCCAGGGTTACGGAAGTTAGGACCCACGGAGCAAGGAGGATGGGTTCGTTTCGGCCCGAGTGGGGTGGTGGGGATGACTGGCTGGAGGCAGGTGGTGAGTCAAGTGATTGGAGGGCCGAAGAGTTAAAGAGTTTCAGATTCTCAGCTTTATGAGAAACAACTTGTGAAGTCAGGAGGTCCACGTATGCCTGAGTGGAATCAAGGAGAAGCTTGACTTCTCGTAAATTTTTACGAATTGGCGTTTAGCTCTTTCATTAAGATGGAGTTTATGTTTTAGGGATGTAAATAGTCTTACGTGGTCAATCCCCGGTGGAGGTTCCTGGGCACAAGAAGTTGGAGGGGGTTGAACGGGGAGTTCATGGTGTTCCAAATCCAGTGGGGGTGGTGCCGGGCGAGTTCACAAATTCGGAAGGTTTTCGGGGAGAACTGGGTGTCATGGGGATGACGGAGGCTATGTCGACCAGGGCATCATCAGTGTTTGTAAGAATTTCCCCGAGGGGCGAGGAAGGGGTGTCAAGACTCGGAGAAAAGGTTATAGAGGACTCGGCGTGCTTTACCGGTGATTCAAGAGGAGAAGAGTTACCTTCTGAAGTGGCGGTGGACGGAGCTGCGGACGAGTGTTTGATAGGCTCCCTGAGCCAAGGGCGTCGGAAGCAGGAGAGTTGAAGGACGGCATTTGTGGTGATTTCCCGGGCATTACAGGGACAGTGTGGAGTGCATTCTTCATTAGAACTGACGTGAGTAGGGGGGATGAAGCTGGATGCGGAGAAGTTGGGGGTCTCGTAGCACTAGAATAGAGACTGGAAGATTGATCTTCTTTGATTTTTTTAAGGAGGTAGATTCTCTGATTACGCTGCCTTTTACGTAGAGCAGAGGCTTGATGAGATGTTGCGATAATGCGCCATTCGGCTAATGGGATGGTGACGCATGTGGGACACGGAATGTTAAAATAGTAACATTTGCGTTGGAATTGGCACACCGTGCGATGGGGATCACGGCAACCCGGATTCCGGAGACCTGGACAAGAGCAGGAGCCTGGATCATCGATGAGGGGAAGTCTACCAAGGAAAGCGTCTTTTTCTGGAAAACTTTGGGCATGCTTCATTCTAACCATGGTAGACGTGCGGCAGGGCGCAGAGAACGCTAACAAGCAGTGGTTGCGACGCGTGAAAAGGCGGGAAAAAAACCCGGAAACGACAGTGGACGAAGGGAGCCTCGGTTTGAGGATGCGGACTTCCGGTCGTGGGGTGAGCGGCGTGGAAGGAACGACAGAGGCTGTCGGAGCGAGGGCGCGAGAGTGCGCCGGCCAGGTGATGAGACGAGAGTCGAAAGTCGGTGCGAAGGCAGCAGAGTGACGAACTGTCGTACGATAAAAGGTTGGGGAGGGATGTTGGTAACGTTCTGCGTGAAGGTGGACGAGGCGAAGGTAACGACAAACACTGGGGGGGGACCCTTATGTGCATTACGTGGGCGCAGAAGGCGTAGAGGGGTGGTGTCGCACGGACAAGAAGAGCCGGGCGGTTCCCGGGAGTGGTCCGGCGGGGATTGGTTACTTTGGCGAGCGACACCGCCGTCGGGCAGTAATGTCGCATGGGGCAGGAGAGGCCTGGCGGAGCGGGTGCAGAGCAGTCTCGAAGACGGTAGGGAGGACCCACGGCGACACCAATTCCTTCCCGAAGTAAGTGTGACGTACCAGGTAGGTAGTGTCATCGGACGAGACAAAAGCGGCGTTTGGGCATAGGGTGATCCCGGCCAGCGGGGGGAAAAGCTCCGATGTTTCCATCCAGGGCGGTGACAAAGCATGAGGCTAGGTGTGTCGTGCCGGTCAGGACGAGTCAAAGGGTAGCCGTGAGCGTGGGGCAATCTCGGGAGGCCACGGGAAGGGAGCCACGACAGATTCAACTTGGGTTACACAGGATGCGTACTAGTCGTGTCGCACCGGACAGGGCCAGGTGAGTGCGCCGAACTAGTGCAGGGTGATCCTGGCGCCGATAGAGAGTGGGACGATACCGGGAGACGACGGGAAGGGAGCATGGTGATTTCAAACTGGGGTGACAGAGGAGACAAGTAGGTGTGTCGTATCGGTCGGGACGAAGGAAGGATGCCCTTGAAGAGTGGGGCAATCCCGGGTTCAAAAGTGGGACGATCCCGATACGACGGGAAGGGAGCTACGATGACCGCAATCCAGGGCGACGTCAGGTGACTCGGCATGTCGTGCCGACCGGGACGTTGTAGGGGTGCAGTTCACGAGTGGGATGATCCCGGGATATGACGGGAAGGGAGCCACGACGACTTCAATCCAGCGTGACGACAGGAGGCAACAAGGTATGTCGTGTCGGCTAAGCTGAGGTGAGGGTGCCGTTCAAGAGTGGGACGATCCCGGGAGTCGACCGGAAGGGAGCCACGGCGACTTCAATTCGGTGCGACGACAGGTGGCAGCTAGGCGTGTCGTGCCGGCTGGGCCGAAGGAAGGATGACGTTCAGGAGTGGGACGATCCTGGAAGACGACGGGAAGGTAGCCGTGACGACTTCAATCCAGTGACGAAAGGAGGCAACTAGGCTTGTCGTACCGGCTGGGCCGAGGTAAGGATGCCGTTGAAGAGTGGGGCGATCCCGGGAGACGACGGGAAGGGAGCCATGACGACTTCAACCCACCGCGACGACAGGAGGCAACTAGGCGCTGTCGTGCCGGCTGGGACGCAGTAAGGATGGCGTTCGAGAGTGGGACGATCCCGGGAGCGACGACTTCAATCCATCGCGACGACAGGAGGCAACAAGGCGCTGTCGTGCCGGCTGGGACGAAGTAAGGATGCCGTTCATGAGTGGGATGATCCCGGGAGACGACGGGAAGGGAGCCACGACGACTTCAAACCACCGCGACGACAGGAGGCAACTAGGCGCTGTCATGTCGGCTAGGACGCAGTAAGGATACCGTTCGAGAGAGGGACGATTCCGGGATACGACGGAAAGGGAGCCACGACGACTTCAATCCACCGCAACGACAGGAGGCAACAAGGCGCTGTCGTGCCGGCTGGGATGAAGTAAGGATGCCGTTCATGAGTGGGACGATCCCGGGAGACGACGGGAAGGGAGCCACGATGACTTTAATCTAGGATGACGATGGAGGGCGAGTCAGGTGTGTCGTACCGGGCCGTACGAAGTAAGGTTCCTCTTCCTCCTTTTTTTTTTGTGGGGCGGTCCCGGGAAAAACAACGGGAAGGGAGCCACGGTGACTTCGATCCGGCACGACAAGAAGTTGACTATGCATGTCGTTCCGAGCCGGAGAAGAGGTGCCGGTAGGGGTGGAGCGATCCTGGGAGACAACGGGAAGGGAGCCACGGTGACTTCAATCCAGGGCGGCGACAAGTGGACTAGGTGTGTCGTTCCGGGCCGGAGAAGAAGTGCCGGCAGGGTGGAGTGATCCCGGGAGCCAAGGTGTTTTCAATCGAGGGTGACCCAGACGACTCCAGGAGCGTCGTCTTTGTCAATCCAGGGCGACAGACCGTGTCGCGTGGTGGAACGAAGGCAAACCATGCCGGCAGGGAGGACGGAGGGACCCGGGTAAACGGGCCCACAGACGGGACGAAGGGATCCAAGGAAGGAGAAGCAGACAGCAGCCGCGATGGCGGCTTGAGACAAAGAGATGGCAAACCCTCCGGGGAATGCAATCTTATAGGGAGGATCGCGCATGCGTGATCGGGTGGCTGAGACGGCCGTCGTGAACTTAAATCTCAAGGCAAGGACAGCATCGTTGAGACAACAATGCTAAAATTGACAGGTATTGTACTTTGCAGCATAAATAAAGATTAATTTTGAAATATGATTTGTAAATAAGCTTACTTTATTGTATCTTACTTTTAGTCCTACAATAAAGTAAGACTATAGTTGTAAGTAATTTAAACTGTTCTGTTGATTTTGTAATAATATCAATGTATCTGGCACATACAAACTCCTTGAGTTTCGTGCAGTAAGCGTAATAAAAATTATTATTATTATTATTATTATTATTATTATTATCATATCATAATGGTGTCGGGAGGGGTATTGAAGAAAAAATTCAACTGAACTTTTAATCTCATTTAAGACTGGAATAATGTTCCAAACATGCACAGTTAATGAAATGATACCAGCGGTTCCGTCTAACTGTTGACAGTTGAAATATATATATGTTCTTCTTTGAACGTTATTGAATTGAATTCCCTCTCCATTACTTATGGCCAGCACTTTCGATCAAATGGAGCCCTGAATACTGTTGTCACCTCAACAGTGGGTTAAAAAGCCAGTTGGTGCGTACTGATGAAGTACTGTGCAATTCGATAAATTAGTTTTTTTTAACCCTCATTTTTTTCCCTCCTCACATGAGGGAGAGGAAAAATTGTAAAATTAAAGGTAAGAAAGGCTCGGTCAACTACTTCAACATTTACAATAAATTCCGCAGATAAGTTAAGAAAATGTTATGGGGTATGTGGCACTATATACATTATACAGGGTGAGGCAAAAGTCTGGTCACACGCAAATAACTGCCATTATAGTGGTCCTATGGTAATTCTGAAGAAATATTTGTAATACAAGTCATATATGACGAAGCCAATGAAGACATTTTCAATGACCTTGAAAACAGCATTCAAGGTCATCCAAATTCTATCTTCCAAACGGCACAAAAGTGAATTACAAAGTTGTGCGTAAGCATTAAACATGACAAACTACGAGTCGGATTGAAAATCGGAGCATAATTACAATAGTTACGAGGAAAACAAAATAGCAACAATGTCTTCCTTGAACGTTTTAACTGCCATGCAATGAAGCTTAGGGGCTGCCTCTACAAGCGAGTGCACGTATGTGATCCGAACATTTCCTGCGTCAATCAATGCAACGAAATGAGTGTAGCTCAGGATACAATAAAAGAAACTTAGTATGAGACGGATTAGGACTAAATTATTGAACCATCATTCACAACACAGAGAGTCACGTCCGGTATGTGATTATTTTCTGGTTTTACATTTATGTATTTTTTTCTGGCGCCGATGCCCCTTTGAGTAACATCCAGCCTGGTCGCAACAATTGCTCAATTCAAAACGCATTGTTGTTCCGAATGCCCACACTTCATTTCCAAAAGCGGGAACACCCTGGACATTCACATTTACGAATGCCCACACTTTTTAATAGCTTCATAAATCATTATGGCATTACAGATTACTTCCATTAAAGAGTAAATTACAGTTTTATGCTGAACAGGGAGCAACTTTGCGTCACTGGCTCATTGGTAGAGGCAGGCGGATTTATATTTCTGCCATTCTGGAGCTAAGCATAGTTTGGGGGCCCCCCCCCCCCCCGCGGGGGGGGAAGGGGTGGTGGGATGGGGGGTGTTTTTTTCAGGGAAAAACGTTTCAAGAAAAGTACAGGATACATTTACGATTAGGATACTCTGAAAATAAGGTGGGCGGGTGGCATAATAGTCTGGGCAGGGAACGGAAAATTGCACCCCACTTGACGACCCCCTGCACGTAAACGAAAACGTATGATCACTTTATTATTAAGATGCAATTATATTTCTTGTTTTGTGAAATGTATAGCAAAACATTTAGAGAAAACATCGAATAAATAGACTTTTTTCAAAGATTTGTCGCCTCGTTCTTTGGGGGCACTTTCAATCCTGTCCCTTGCGGTTCCCCCATCCCCAAACGTTATTTACGTCATGTCTTCCAGTCGGTAATATGTGCATTCGAATAATACTACAACTAGCTTACTACTAAACGTAAAATTCAGTCCCCCCCCCCCCAAATAAAAAACCAAGTTTATTTACGCATACGAATGCACCATGCACCCTGCCTATTTTCCCACCGACCACCTTATTTTAGGCATATTCTGATCGTAGCCCTACCTTGCTTTTTTCCTGAAACATTTTTCCTGGAAAAAAAAAGTTCATGAAAGCACTTTTTTTTGGCTCGGTGGGGGTGGAACGGGTACCTACATAGTCCTAGGTGGTAGGAATATAGATCCACCTCTGACAATGAGGAAGTGATGTAAATTCATCGTGTCAATTGCTTCCTGTTCACCATAAACTTGTAATTTACCCTTTAATGGAAGTAATCTGTAATGCCATAATGATTTATGAAGCTGTTAAGTGCGGGCATTCGAATGTCCAGGTTTTCCTGCCTTTGGATGAAAGTTACGGTATTCGTAACGAAAATGCGATTTTTCATTGCTGGCCGAATGTTGCGACCGGCCTGGAAATCACTCAAAAGGGCATAATAGGCTTCGACAAAAAAAAAAAAAAATTAAATGTAAAATCAGAAAGTAATCACATACCGAACGTGACTTTCTGTGGTGTGAATGATGGCTTATTACTTTAGGCCTAATCCGTATACGTTTTCTTTTACTGGAATTTGAAATTTAAATGCACTAATTGATGCAGGAAAGGCTCGGAACTCATGCACTCGCATGTAGAGGCAGCCCCTAAGCTTTACTGCATGGCAGTTCAAACTTTCAGGGAAGACATTGTTGCTATTTTGTTTTCCTCGTAACTATTGCAATTATGCTACGATATTCAATCTGTTTTCTTAGTTTGTCATGTTTAATGCTCACGCACAACTTTGTAAGTCACTTTTGTGCTGTATCTTGTGCCGTTTGAAAGATAAAATTTGGATGACCTTGAATGCTGTTTTCAAGGTCATTGAAAATGTCTTCATTGGCTTCGCCATATATGACTTACATTACAAATATGCCTTCAGAATTAACATAGGAACACTATAACGGCAGCTATTTGCGTGTGACCAGACTTTTGCTTCACCCTGTATATAATTGCTTCTGATATGTGAAAAGATCACGCGTTAATACACAATGTGCAAAATCTAACAGATTCCATTTTAGCCTAAGGTCGCGATTTTTAAGTAAAATTATTATGTAGAAAAGGTGCTGATTAATTTTTTAAAAATGGGAATCTTTGGCACCAGACAGTCAGGTCTTTTCTAATTGACGAAGGGTTTTTATTTATCCCTTCTCACTGAAACTTCATCCAAGCATGGGCTTTCCAGTTAAAATGCATAAAAGTTGAGAAAATGCCCGTAATGTAAGTATATAATTATGCGACATATTAAAGTTCAAAATTACTATAAAGAAACATCCACACTAGTAGCGTCCAAGGTCTTCAGTAAAATCCTAATGCAGTAAAACCTAATGTGTAAAGCCTTTTACACGTGACTTCATTGGAGTCCCCGGACGACAGGTATTTCTTTATATCTTTTCTCTGCACTTTCACTTCTCTTCAAAAACACTGTTGCAACAGGCCGATTAGATACACAAATAGTCGAAAGTAGAATTTTGTTATCGAATGCAAAGTATATTTTCGCTATTAGCATAGACTAGTGTATTGGCAGTCAACTGAGTCAGCTATTCTTTATTATGTTGTTAATTTACCGTCGCGGGCATCCTTTGCATATTTCTAGAAAAAAAATAGCTTGCAATATTTACATAGCTTTATACTACTGCATGGCACTTTAACACACTTTACACAAAACTCGCGTTCGACAGGGTAAAAAAAAACAATTGTTAGGCCACAAAGAAAAATAATCCAGCCATGTGCTAGTGGAGTAGTGAATTGCAGTGCAGAATCGAGTTGTGAGTGCTGCCTAAATCGGCTTACCGGAACTTTCCCTTGATGGGAAAGAGAAGGTGGGCCATTTCCAGCTGGTGTTAGTGCTGCGGTAGTGCCGAACCAGTGGCGGTGCGGAGACACCAGGGAAGTGTGCTGTTCAGCGGCGGAGGACGGTTGTGAAGATGTGTAGTTGTAGTAGTAATTGTAATTAGGGTTGTGGCAGTAATTGGAAGTGTAGCAGTCGTTGTAGCAGTGGTTGTAGGTGAGGTGAAGTGGCTGTATAGTAGTAGTAGATGGGGCGTACGATTACGGGCCACGGCTCCTAATAAATATTCGTGAAAATAATCCTTGGTCCTTGTGGATCTACAAAGATTTTGTGTGGGTCAACCGTCAACCTTTTCTTTAATGTTGTATTGTTGGAAAAATAAACCGTTTTTGATAATTTTGCCATATTTTGACCAATTTTGATGCTCGAATACACCACATTAATAGTGTTCGAGAGGTTGCGAATGCAGTTAATCGGCAGTCGATGACTTAGATCACTCCGAAGTTATTTAGCAAACCACAAATCAAGCCTTTAAAAAATATGTTAGAGTATCCTTGCACAATAAGCCCAAAAACTGGCGTCTTGGATTTAAAGCAATCACTTGCAGCTTTTTAATGGTTTAAGAAATGAATGCTTGTTGACCATGAGAACACTGTCTTTGTAAAACACAGTCAACTTTGAAAAAAAAAGTAAATAACAAAATAAAAACCTTATCACGTTTGGAGAGGAAAATGCCAGAGGGTCAGAATTTCGTTTTCTTTTTTTGGCCTTAACAGAATCTACGTAGGTTTACGCTTCTTATGTTGTAAAGCTGAGTCACGTAGTAAAGCCAATAACGACACAATCAGTTCTTAACACCTTTAGGCCTACATCTCTACTCATTGCCTTTGTGTATATTTCCCTAGGCATAAAAGAACTGTAAAATCCGTAGTAAGTATTAGGAAAGGCACTTTTAAAGATTGATTTTAAGAAAGCCATAAAGTGCACGAAGAAATATAAAAAATAATTTCGCAACATTTTGGACCCCAGATTGGAACAGTTTTCAAGCAGGCAAGTCATTTGAGGCTATATGTTTAAGTCAGATGTCTGTTAATGAGATTAAAGAAACAACAATTGGTGATGATGAAGAAAAAGGGAGCACCTGACAAGTTTAATTCCTCACCATATTTCTTTCAAGAAATGCTTTAATTTTCGGCCTTAATTATACACTTAGCTATTGTTCACAACCACCAAAAAAAAAAAGATAAACCAATAGTTAGTGCAGCTGGGACATCGAGGGGCTTCAACTCCGTGTAGTTTCATGGTTTCATCAACAAGGACTATTATTGAAAACAAAGCTAAAGCATAAAAACTGACATCAGCAATTTACAACCTTAAATAAGCGAAACACTAAAAACCTCAGGCGAGGCCTTATCAGAAAACAACGTGTTGTTGCCTGACAATCGTTCCCGTCAATGAAATTTTTGTCAGAGTTTAGGCTGTAGTGAACGGTTATATTTCTAACAGACTATGAACTGCAAAGCCAAAAAAACTAAACTCTACATTGAACGGCGAGAACACAAAAAGCAAATAAGGCGGCGGCTACACTCTGCTAATTCATTTGATTTTATTGTCCTTCATTTTCTGCAGAAGATCCAAGAAAAATATATTTTATTGCCCAAATTTTATCAACCCATTTTCTTTATTTGTTGAATCTTTTCTTTTTCTATTATTACAGTTCAATTTATTGTCTTTTTTTTTAAGTGTCGATTAGGCGAAACGAATTCTTGATCAAAGAAGATATCACAAGGTAAAGGGATTATTTCTAGTGTGGAGGCCAAGAAGTAATGTCGCTTTCCTTCCTAGTATGTATGTTTGTGACCTCTAGGTTACTAGTGAGAAAGATTGAACAGCTACTTAGCTCGGCTGGAGCCTGTAGCCAGAACCCACCCCGGTAGCGCAGTGGTTAGAGCGCCCGGCTACTAAACGGGAAGTCCTCGGTTCGAGTCCCAGTCGGGGCAGTAGTCTTTTCTTTCTTTCTCAGACTAGTGTATTGTGTATCCTCACAAGGCCAGTCTTTAATGAAAACTGTTTGCTTCGAATTATTCATCTACTAGGTAACGCTATACTAGGTTAATCGTGGAATAAGTTACTTCATTATTTTTTTAAAGTGAGTCTAGATATTACTTTACGACTTAAAATTAAATGTATATTAAAGCATAACATTAGAGCATATTTCTCGTATGAAATTGTGTCAGGGAGAGAAAAAACGCTGTCGTACGACGATAAAAAAAAATGCCCGTTCATTAATATACTTTATCAAGGAAGTTACTTTTGATTCATTGTCAACCCTCGAAAACCTAACTTTTGGTGTTGACCCTCAACCCCTCGATTAGAACATAGAAACAGTGAATATCTTACCTTCATTTTGAATAGCACAGAACCAGCTGATAATATTCCTACAAACGAACTGTTCTTGGTGGTGGGGTGTTGTTTATATATAAGCCATTTCCAATGATACTAAAAAATGAGAACTTGAGGAATGAGATCAATGGTTATGTCGACTTACTTGCCTATCGTTTAGCGTTGTCTTATTGATGTAGGCTAATTGTAGAAGGGAAAGTGTTTAAAAGGACTTCTTACCAAGTGACCTGGGACGAAGACATCAAGGCGAAAGCAAAGACCATAAAAATCGTCAACAAAGACAAAAGTCGAGGCATTCCATTCTCACACGAGCAATGAACTGAAAAATAATTTTCTCTACTTCGCTACATTCCTCACGATTAAGTTCCGAAGCGTTTGACAACGAAGGAGTGGTGGTTGGTTGACGATAATAGTGATTCGTTTAAATGGTTTCTTGCTAACGTTTAATGGTGACACCAGGCTGAGAGAGGGAAAGAAAGAGAAAGAAAGAAAGCAAGTCTCGCCCCGTAGGGAAGCCTTGAACCCTAAGAGGGAAGAATTTATATATAAAGGAATTTACTTTCCAAGCAGAATAAGTATTAATTCTCAATACTTCACAGAAAATTTATTCATACGGCTTTGTTACCCTACATTAAGTCAATTCTAGGGTTGTGCATCCCCAGCAAATAGGTCATCCCATATACATTAAAATAAATCATCCAAATGTGATCAATTTCACAACAGGATTACACTATTGGATGTCGAAAGGTTGGGGGAGGGGGGTGGTTCTTCTTTATAGCTAAAGAAGAAACTGAAAGAAATATTATTAAAAAACGGTAAACGTATAAAATACAGCTGTAACTTTAAAGAAACTTAATTCTCTAAAGGAACACATAAAAGAAAAACATACGTAAGATATCTGAGTCATACTAATACGAGTAAAAGAAAGAGGTCCAGCTTATTAAGCCTTCAAAATATTAATACTCTAAAGGAACAGATACAAGAAAGACATCAGCATCGTACTAATACGAGTAAAAGAAGGTCCAACTTATTAAGCCTTCAAAATCTTGATGCTCTAAAGGAACGGATACAAGAAAGACATCAGCATCGTACTAATACGAGTAAAAGAAGGTCCAGCTTATTAAGCCTTCAAAATCTTAATGCTCTAAAGGAACGGATAGAAGAAAGACATCAGCATCGTACTAACACGAGTAAAAGAAGGTCCAGCTTATTAGGCCTTCAAAATCTTAATGCTCTAAAGGAACGGATAGAAGAAAGACATCAGCATCTTACTAACACGAGTAAAAGAAGGTCCAGCTTATTAAGCCTTCAAAATCTTACTGCTCTAAAGGAACGGATAGAAGAAAGACATCAGCATTGTACTAATACGAGTAAAAGAAGGTCCAGCGGTCCAAAAAACAAGCTGAAACTTCGTTTACACAATATTAATGCGACGCTGATGGCTTACGTGTCTTTTCTTGTATCGGTTCCATTAGATGATTAGGGGAGAACGGGGCTAGTTGAAACACTATTTCAATACCATTTTTTTTCTCCTAAAAAAAAGTATCCAAACTCAAAAAATATAGTCTGAAGGCATGCTTACAACATTAGCTGTTATTGTAAAAATATTGTTCAGCCCGTATCCAATGTACATCTGCTTAAAACCTAATTACCCTTACCCTAGTCAAATGTTTCAAGTTGCTCCGACCACGGGGCAAGCTGAAACATACGTGGGGCATGTTGAAACTTAAATTTTGTCAACATGTCATTGTGTAACTCGTCATTACACAGGGTGAATCAAAAGTCCCTTGTACCCCGCCAAAAGCTCTATAGCATTTGGAATTACGCACCTGACTCTAACGAAAAAAGCTAAGTGGGAGAGAGGTATAAACTGAGTTTGGAAACTTTAGGGCCAGAACTTTAAGTTTAGGACCGAAAGAAAGCCTACTTTGGGCCTAACCAGGGAAGCTACCCTATCTAAGGGTTCAGTAAAAGCAGGCCTACTAAAGGCTTAAAGGGGAATTCCAGTGGTTTATACTTAAGAAATAAGCCCCTAGGGCATCGTACACAGACATAAAAAACGGCAAACGTAGGTTTAGTATGTCCAAATACCAATATTCTAAAAGTTGTTTCTTTTGATTCGAAGAGCAGCGCCATTTTTATTGCATCTTAAATCCAGTTGCTGACGGTAGGCGCGAGAACTACGGCGAAACTTACGGAAGCAGTAAACGGCAACTTAGCCAGAGCGCATGCGCCACGACCGGCAGCGAGACAACGCGAGAACCTCCACTTCCACTTCCCGTTCATTCGATTTCGGTTTTCGCTAAATTAAACAAATGCGATGCTGTGTGCTACAACGTGGCAATTATTTGAAAAGATAGGCAAATCTACGTCGTGTTATGTACTACCTAGTAATACTAAATCGCTCCGAGTGTAGGAGTAACCAATTTAGGATGGAACGACGCAGAAACGGAGTAAACGTGTTCGGCACATTTTGCGGAGATTATAAAACGCTGGAGTCGTGAGCAGAACGCTGATCGAAGAACGCTGATAGAAAAACCGTAACAGTCGTAACGCCAGAGAATACTGAGTTTAGTAACGCACAGTGAGTTATTCACCTAAGGTTTACCATCCTCGCGCATGCCTTTTTTTTCAGTGTCCGCAAATAAATGTTATAAAAGATAAATAAGTGATAAAAAAAATTCCGTTCACTCGTGAAAATTTTCGTTCAATCCTAATGAAAAATGTATCGTTCTTTCACCAAAAAAGGCCACTGGTAGTGTTGGATTATGCCCACTTTAAGAAAGAGTCAATATGTACGAAGTCATGGGTAGCCGGCTGAATCATGGGG